>ML330997.1:2504-170835 GCA_005239505.1 Nicotiana paniculata | reverse complement strand
GGTCACAATAACACTAATTGAATAACCAGAGATTGGGTAAGGGCTTGAAATTACTCCAAGAGGAAGGTGTTAGGCACCCCTAAAAGTCCACAACTGTGGTTCCCGGCCAAATAACCTTTCTGAATTTTAAAACAGGTAGCACATAAGAAAATAAAACATATAGGTAAATAAAGAAATATTTTGGGAAGATTCGCAGTCTAAGAACACATATGTGCTAAAGTTTAAAAGATTTAAAGTCTAAGCATATATATAAGGTTTTGAAAGATTTACAGTCCAAGCACACAAATAAATTTTTGAAAGAGTTATGATCTAAACACACATATGTAAGGGATAGGGGGTCCTAGGTTGTTTATAATACAGGATCACATCGGCACAATTTTCGGTAATCACTCTTCAGAAGAGGGGCTACACATTGCATTAGCGCACCGGTCATCATATCCATATCTACCCTTCCCCACCCCTTAGCGGTTATTAAAGCAAGTGTTGTTTAATGATCTCTATGCGTGCTGTTACCCGTCCCTTCTTAATGGCCCTGGAGGGATTTAGGACCTCTACCAATAGGCAGTTCTAGACATACCCCTAAGGTTGAAAGGAGAAAATACTAGGCGACAGGCAAGAGCAGATAGGATTTGAACAGATAAAACAAGAAAAAGCAGTTAAGAGGCTCAGATTTACCTCCACAGATAATGCACGTAAGCAGCTCGTCTAAAACACAAACAAGGGCAGTATTATTAAGCAGGATCCTAAAACATGATGTCTAAGTGAAAATCAAAACATAGAAGATATGCAGCTTCAATTTTATAAACACTGAAGCAGGACCTAATCAGTTTGCCTATTGAGTTTAAAACATGTTAACCATTAAGCAGTAAACACAAAGAAACACTCTTCCAGTTTTTAAAGAGATTAATTACCTAAGGCTTGCCTAGGCGTGGGATTGTGCATAATAATTACCGGAATTATTTAAAAAAAATTTCAGAAGTTGTTTTTACCTAAAAGCGTGATGTTCTAGGTGTTTCATAATACAGAGGACTATCACCAGTTTATTTAAAACAGGATGATCAAATATGAGACAGTCTTATGTCCTTTTTCATGCATCAGTAGTTTAACTAAGTGTGACTGGCTGAGATCCTAAAGCATGGTATCTACTATGCACAAAGAAATGCAGAATGGTTGCAGAATTCCTAAAGCATGATTTCTAAATGCACAGGAAGTTACAGCATAATTTCAGGATGTGCAGGAGCAACATTTTTATGTTGATGCTATTATTTAGCCTAGAAGAAGGATTTCTAAATTATAAATAGGGTCAAATGAGATGCTGAAGCAGTAAGCATAAAATATGATATCTAATGCATGACATGCTTAGAATGTATTGGTCCTAAACATGGATTCTAATGCACATATAGGAAATGTAAACCTAAGGCATGGTTTCTACCCCTTGATATTGATAACATATATAGCTACCCTCCTCTTTTAACTAGCCATCCCCAATATCTGTTTACAAATAATTATTACAGATTAACTGAGTAAATTACATAAATAGATAAATGAAAAGAAGAAGTTAAACTATAGGGAGCCTGAAAAACAGGCCGAGATTCCCAGAACCTCAAGTGCTCAAATGTTTCATAGCCTTTATCATATCTGGGTGTGTCTGAGTTCCCTAAGAACCTCAAGGGATCTCGGGTAGTTCTCACACCCAGATTTCATAACCATAATTGAGTAAGTGCAGTGTGGAAGGGCCAGCCCCAGTGCACCAGAGTTCAGAGGGATCTCATAGGAATCCCAAGGCAGTCATACACTGGAGGGGCAGAACCTAAGGACCTAAGAGTGGAGGGAGAGTTCTTGACATAGTTTTGAAAAGGTTTTAATAGGAAAGGCAGCATTTGGAAAAGACTTAGTTGAAATAGTTTTATAAAATAGGAGAGTTGTTTAGTAAAAAAATAGTATGTTGACAAGAGTAGGACAATTAACAAACAGTAGACTAATCACAACACAAACAGATTCAGCACATTCAAATCACAGTCCTTCTTACAGGGGTGATTGGAATTTGGGACACATAGAGCACATAGTATACAGGATCATAGAAGTTCTTGTAGGGGGTTTATGGGGATTAGGAGATAGCTAATGGTATCAACACACCATGAATTTCAGAATCAACAAGAAATCAGACAACTTAGGATACAAATTTCTTTGCAAAGAAAGGTTCATGCTAGAAAATAGGTAAACATGATATAGAGAAGATCATATTGGGAAATACTACAAGGGGATAACATATTCATAAGCATACTGATCCTAAAGGAGAGTGGGACATAACATAATATGCTAGATGAAAAATGATGTAGACATGTCAATTACATCTTGAACAACAAAACCATAGATAGAAAAAGATCAGAAACATGATAAACTGAAGCAGTAATAGAAACATGTTGGTTTTGGGACTTGAATTGAAATTAGAACATACCAGTAAGGGTATAGTAAACACAAAGTGAAGGATATGAGAGCAAAATAATTAGCCTTGGCTTGCAGCCGGCTAATTCAGAACAATAGTAAGTAAGTAACAAGAAAGAAAGAGAGCGGAAAAGCTTTGAGTGTGAGAGAGAGCTTTTTGAAATAATGTGTTCGTGTGTTTTTAACCAGTGTAAGAGCAATGTATATATAGTTTGAAACTAGGTAGAGAATAAGGTAAGAATCGAAGTCATGCAGTGATTGGGGAATCAGAGTCAAATAGCATCAAAATCAATGTAAGTACTCCCTCCAATTAAGGAGTTAACTTTGAACGGTGATAGACATGCAACATATAAGGAAAAACACCATATGACTGGAATATAACACAATAAGGAAATAATCTCAGCACAGTACCAGTACAGAACATGTAACTGAGGCTAGATACAGAAAGGTATAATTAAGGAAACAATCAGTAAGAACCAACTAATAATAGTCAATCACATAATAAGGTAAAAAAATAGTTTACAGGTTGGAAATCAGTAAAGACATCATCACAGGAAATCAGTAAAAGGTGTTAATCGCAGAAATTTAGGAATTCAAATGGGAACAGTGATTATTAAGGGGAGAGTTAACACAAAATTTTATGAAGAAACGGAATAAACACATAATAGGCAAGATGAAGCAAAAACAAAATCAGAAACCCTAATGGACACAGTGGTACAAATCACATAGAATCAGGGATTCAAACTGGGATATAGTGATGATAAACATAAACCTCTGAGAGTTAGCGAGGTAAGCACATAATAGGCAAAAATAGTCAGAATCAGAAACCCTAGTAAGTTGAACAGGGTGAAAAGCACAAGAATATTGAGATTAATCGAAGCAGATTCATGAGAATCAAACATTCAAACAAGTTTGAGAGAACGAACAGTAAAGATAAACTCAGAATCCAAACAAAGTGTCAGAAAGTTGGGGGTTTTAGCATAACTAGTTAGGGTTGAGGTAAACTCAACATAATCAGTCGAAAACACATAAGAACAGGAGATTAAACACTTAAAATCAGAAAATGTTTTAGAGAAAAGGATTTTCGGGAAACCCTAGTTTAGGAAAACGAAAAGCCATTTCGAAAATCAGGAGAATCTTTATAAAACAAGTAAAAATAAGTTCGAACCATCTCAGATCTGTACAGATCTGAGAATTTCAAGAGATGAATTAGGGTTATTAGAAAAAAAATAACATAGAGATTAAGATATAGGCTTAGAAACGCATAAGTTTAAAGCAAAATAGGAAGATCTTACTCAAAAAGGCCATGGTGGCCTGAGAATGACATGAAAACCATGGGAGGTGAGTGAACCGCCTTTTAGTTCCTTCAAGGACCTTAAGGCAGCAATAATCCGACATAAGAGGGAGCCATGGGAGATGGGATGGTGGTGAGATCACCATAGTTACCAGCAAGTCGACGGCCGGTGAGAGGTTAGCTTTAGCAGAGAGAGTTTGAGAGATGAGAGGAGAGTGAAACGTACGGAGAAGAAGAGGGAAAAATGAGAGGAGGGAATGAGGGTTTGGGGGGTAGTCTTAGGATTAATTAAGGCAATAAGGGATCTGGACCGTTGATTAAAAATGTTAACGGTCCAGATTAAAAGAGGAATTGGGTCGGGTGGATTTAAGTGGATTGGGCCTGGGGTTTGGGCTATTTTAATTGGGGTTGCGGTCAGGTTTAACTTAGGCTACAATTGAAATGAGATTAGGATATTTGTTAAATACCCAATTCAAATTAATTAAAATAATTTACGAAATAGCTAATAATTATAAAAAATAAATTTCATGCATAGAAAATAGTTTGAAATGATTATTTAGTATTTAAAAGTACAAATGACTAATTTCTGGTAGAAAATAGTGCAAAATTATATGCTTTGGCTATAATTGCAAAGTTATTTATAGCCAAAAGATGTCAATTTGGCTATTTATGACATAATTGAGTTTAATTAGGACCATAAACAATAAACTAAATCAAGATATGCTTTTGAAATCATTTGTGATACAATTTTATAATTACTTATTGGAAATAAATACTGGACAGGAAAAATACCAATTGTTATTAATGCATGACTTTGAAGGGATATATGCAATTTCAAAAAATATTTTTTGGGAAAAATTGGGTATCAACAAGTACTTGAAAGATCTGCGTCTCACACAAATGAACAACATGGAGATGAGAAGACCATTGAGCAAGAAACCCTGAAGCAATTGATCGTTGAACATGTGAACAATGCTCTCCAAGATTTTTGTAAGGGGAGAGCCAAATGCACCACCAAAACCTCCCCCAAATAATACTTCTACCATAGAAGATCAATGCTCGGGGCTTGCCAATTCAGGAAGTTGAGGAACTCCCAATGAATCACGTGATGGGATGTCAGGTACACCAAATAACTCTGACTTAGAAAATTTGGTACTAACTTTGTAGAAGCAGATGAAAGAACAAAATGACTGCATCGAACAAATACCTGGTGTACCACATGTGATTAAGGGAGTGGATATTGACAAATATTCCCAACAACTCTGGAAGCCAAGCGCGGCTCCACTGCCCATTCCTAAGAAGTTCAAAATGCCTGACATCCCAAAATATGATGCAACAACTGATCTACATGATCACGTAACTGCATTCACAACAGATGTAAAAGTCAATGATTTGACCAAGCAAGAAATTGAGTCAGTTTTGGTAAAAAAAAACTTGGAGAAACACTCACGAAAGGGGCATTAACATGGTATTCTCTTTTACCTGAAAATTTTATTGATTATTTTGCTGAGCTTGCAGATTTATTTATAAAAGCACATTCAGGAGCTCAAGAAGTTAAAAAAAGGATGGAAGATATCTTCAAGGTAAAATAAGGAGATACTGAGTTACTCAAGGAATTTGTGGATAGATTTCAGCGTGAAAGAATGATGCTTCCGAGAGTACCTGATAATTGGGAAGCCATGGAGTTCGCAATTAATCTAAATGAAAAAAGTTCAAAAGCCACGAGAAGTCTCAGGGAAAACTTACGAGAATTCCCTGCAACAACATATATAATAGGTATAGCACCAAATTGCGGATTGAAGAAGACATCGTTACACAATCAAGGGTTGGCGAAAGAACAAATTCGAGGCGTTCAGAGTCTGAAAAGAGGTCCGGTAAAAACAGATACGAGCCTTATATGGGACCTACGGGATGAGACTCACGGTCTAAGCCATAAAATGTACGGTCTGACTCTAGAACAAGAAACAGAGATACGGGGTCATCATCCAGGTTCAAAAAAGAACGAGATGTATGTGATAGAGATACCAACGCGAATGCAAGGATTGGAGATTATAGTTTCAATATTAGTACATCCGAATTGGTAGCTATTCTAAGGAGTATGGGAGATAAGGTGTGGTGGCCAAAGGAAATGAGATCAAACCCAAGCAGAAGAAATCCAGATTTCTGGTGTGAGTTTCATAACGACCATGGCCATAAAACAACAGATTGCAGGTTGTTACAAGGTGAAGTAGAGCATTTGTTAAAGCAGAGATATTTAACAGACCTATTCAGCGAGAAAGGTAAACAATCTTATATGAAAAATAGACAAGAACCTCCAAAACCCCCATATCCAAAAAGAACAGTTAATGTGATAAGCGGAGGAGAAGAAGTCAACAGTGTAACATACATAGCCGCGAAAAAGACGTCAAAGTTCACAGTAACCCACGGCAAGCGAGTTCGTTAAGTTTTGGAGGAAGATAGTATAATATTTGATGATGCAGATGCAGATGGCTTGGTGATTCCTCACAATTATGCACTGGTAATATCTTTACTTTTACATGATATTAATGTAAAATGAGTTTTGATTGACCCAGTAGTTCCGAGAATATTATTCTTCTACGAGTGGTAAACGAAACGCAAATGGAGACAAGATGGTACCAAAAGCACGTTCCTTATATGGATTCGATAATTCAACCATTATTACGAAGGGGGAGATAGTGTTAACTACATTCGTAGAAGGAGTCATCAAAGATACAAAATTTCAAGTAATAGATACGGACATGGCCTATAATGTGATTTTTGGGAGGCCATGGATTCATGACATAGATGTTGTGTCATCTACATTAAATCAAGTTATTAATTTTCCTTCAAAATGGGAAGTCAACAAATCCGATGAGGTCAACAAGTTTCTAAGACTATTAATTCAGTGGTGGAATCACACAAATTAAGCAATGATACAAATGAGAATTTCGTGGAAGATGTGGTAAATCAGATCTCATTTGAAAGTGGCTCAAGGCAAACAGACGTGGATTCAAGACCAGATGTCATTCGAGAACCGGAGGAGAATGAAAAAATCAAAACAACAATTGAAGAGCTCGAAGTTGTTGTATTATTCGAACAATGGCCAGACCGAAAAGTCTATATTGGAGAAAAGCTGAGCCCAGAAATGAGAGGTAAGTTAGTTGAATTTTTAAAAGCTAACACGGATTGTTTTGCCTGGTCGCATTCAGATATGACAGGTATTCCATCGGAGGTGATGACTCATAAACTGAATAAAGATCCATCATACCTACATGTCAAGCAAAACAAGAGGAAGCAATGCTCTTTCAAAAATCAAGTGATTCAAGATGAAGTACAAAAACTCTTAAAAATCGGTTCAATACGAGAGGTAAAATATCCTGATTGGTTAGCTAATACTGTGGTAGTTCCAAAAAAGAATGGCAAATGGCGAGTTTGCGTAGATTATACTAATTTAAATAAAGCTTGCACAAAAGATTCGTTTCCTGTACTTCATATAGATCAATTGATTCATTCTACCGCATGTCATGAGTTGTTGAGTCTTTTAGATGCATATTCAAGTTATAATCAAATAAAGATGGATCCCCTAGATGAAGAAAAAACTTTGTTTATTACAGACAGGGGGACTTGTTGTTACAAAGTCATGCCTTTTGGTTTAAAAAATGTTGGGGCCACGTATCAAAGGTTAGTGACCAAGATGTTTCAAGAACGCCTGGGAAAAACTATGGAAGTCTATATCAATGATATTCTATTCAAATATGCACGAGCAGGATATCACTTTCAACACTTTTCAAGCACCTTCAAAATCCTCCGCAACTATAATATGAAATTAAATCTAGAAAAATGTGCATTTTGGGTGGCTTCAGGTAAGTTTTTAGGTTTTCTTGTATCTAATAGAGGTATTGAAGTAAACCATGTACATATCAAAGCCATTGAAGAAATTCCCGATGTACTCACGAGCAAAAAAAAGGTACATAGGTTGACAGGAAGAATAGCAGCTTTGGGAAGATTTATTTCCAAATCTTCGAAAAAAAGTTTCAAATTATTTTCAGTACTAAAAAAGCAAAATCAGTTTGAATGGACTGAGGATGCAAACAAGCACTCAAAAATTTACAAGCATATTTGTCAAATCCGCCCATGTTGGCTAAACCAGAAGATGGAGAGAGGCTACTTGTCTATCTTACAATTTCAGAAATGGAAGTAAGTGCAGTTTTAGTATGAGAAGATAAAGGTAAACAATCTCCAATTTATTATGTTAGTAAATCTTTATTGGATGTTGAGACTCGATGTCCTCACTTAGAAAAACTTGATTTAGCATTAGTTATGGCATCTACAAAGTTGAGACCTTATTTTCAATGTCATTCTATCTCTGTAGTAACTGCTTATCCTTTAAGGAATATATTACATAAACAAGAATTGTTAGGAAGATTAGCTAAATGGGCTATAAAACTCAGCGAGTATGATATCATGTACTAGCCTAGAACTGCAATAAAATCACAAATTTTAGCAGATTTTATTGCGGATTTCAGCATAAAAATAGTTCCTGAAGTAGAAAAGGAATTACAAGTATTCACCGGAGCTAATCCAGGTACATAGACTTTATTTACTGATGGCTCCTCGAACGTTAAAGGGGCAGGTTTAGGTATTGTTTTAATCTCACCTCGGGGAGAAAGTATAAGACAAGCAATAAAATGTTATCCCATTACTAAAATGAAGCATAGTAAGAGGTTGTTATTGCAGGTTTGGAACTGGCATGAGCACTCTCTATAGAGAAAATCATAATTAAGAGTGTCTCAAGTGGTAGTTAACCAGATGCAGGGGACTTATATAGCTAGATTGGCATGAATGCAACAATATTTGGAAAAGGCACGAGAATTGATAAGACAATTTCAATCATGGGAAATTATGAAAATACCCAGGGAGGAGAATGCGGAAGCAGGTGCACTAGCTAATCTCCATCAGTTACGAAAATAACAAATGCAGAAAATGCTATCGTAATACATTTGTTTCATTCAACAGTGGACTAGGATAAAAATGAGGTATTTTGATAATTTAACTTGGGACTGGAGAAATGAATTTGTTAATTTTTTGCAGTATGGAACCGTACTTGAAGACAAAAAGAGTCTTACTTACTTCGACGAAAGAGTCTCAGTTACTTCGACGAAAGGCTGCCCGTTAAGAATTAACTCGAGAAAATCTATATCGAAAAATGTTCGGGGGACCTTTAGCAAGATGCCTTGGACCTGCTCAAAGAGAATATGTGATGAGAGAATTACACGAGGGGCATTGCAGAAATCATGCAGGAGGAAGATCCTTGGTGAAAACTTTAATTCGAGCAGGATACTACTGCTGAAAATGGAAGAAGATGCAGAAAAGTTTGTAGCTAAGTGTGATAAATGCCAACAATATGGCAATAACATGCACCGCCCAGCAGAATTATTACATACGGTTATTTCCCAATGGCCATTCATGAAGTGGGGAATGGATATCGTGGGACCGTTGCCGCAAGCTAAATGAAAGGTATGATTTTTGTTAGTGTTAAAAAATTATTTTTCCAAATGGGTAGAGGCAGGAGCTTTCAAACAGGTGAGAGAAAAGGAAGTCATAGATTTTATTTGGTAAAAAATTATTGGCCGATTCAGAGTGCCAAAAGAAATCGTATGTGATAATGGCCCACATTTTATAGGCATGAAAGTCACAGAATTTTTTCAAAGTTGGCAAACCAAACGAATAACTTCCTCACCTTATCATCCCGTGGAAAATGGACAAACGGAGTCAACAAACAAGATTATTATTAATAATTTAAAGAAAAGATTAGAGGAATCAAAAGGCAATTGGCCCGAGGTGTTACTAGGAGTATTATGGGCTTATCGAACGACAGCAAAGACAGACACGGGAGAAACTCCATTTTTACTAGTTTATGGTGTAGAAGCCTTAATCCGAGTTGAAATAGGTGAGCCAAGTACGATATTCACACAAGCAGCCGAAGAATCAAATGGTGAAGAGATAAGAACGAATTTAGACTTACTCGAGCAAAAGAGAGAAGTGACTCTAATAAGAATGGCAGCTCAGAAGCAAATTATTGAACGATATTACAACAGGAAAGCTCATCTCAGATATTTCAAGATTGGGGAATTTGTTGTCAAAAAGGTTTTTCTATCAACCAAAATAGCTGGAGCAGGAAAGTTGAATCCAAATTGGGAAGGTCCTTATAAAATTCGAGGTATCGCTGGGAAAGGTGCTTATGAGTTGGAAACCATGGAAGGCAAGGTACTACCTTCGAATTGGAATGTTGTTCATTTGAAGAGATATTATTTCTAAGCAAAGGAAATACCACGGTCAGGTATCACTTAATTATAATTTTATTTTGTTCTGTTAAATTATACTAACAATTTTAGATGATAGGCAAAAAGCTTACCTACACCAAATGATGATATTAGACTTAAAAGACACGCGGGACACGAAATTATTTTCGGTATGGGTTACAACCTTTCTGATGGAAATAAAAAGGGTTAAGCAGTCATCATCTAAAAATATATCTTCGAGTCCCGTATGTATTTTCCTTTTCAGGAAATGGACCAAATGGAAGAAATAATCAAGTACTCGAGATTTCATACTTCAAAGATATAATACTTGGAGGACTATAGATATGAAGGTAAAGAAGACTAAAAAGTCATAATTCAAGCCTGGATCAACCCAAAAATCAAAAGTCAAGAGCCAATCAAGAGCCAAAAAAAAGCCTGAAGCAAAAACCTTTGTAATAATCTTTGATAAAGTGTAAACTCACTGTAAGTTACAAGGTCCTATGAGTACTTAGGTTAAGGGAAATGATTAGACATGGTTTGCAAGATAAACCCTAGAATATTTTGAAATCTGTGACAAGAAAAACAATTATGAAAGGGTTGTAGATGTTGTACAAAAAGTTATTTGAATACTTGTAAAATGTTATAAAATTTGAAAGTTCAAAGCTTGAAACTTTCTCAAATTATTCACAAAGATTCTTCAAAGTATGTATTTTCCTACTTTTTTCATATACTTACACCAATATGAAATTGAGACGTCTTCTTCATTAGTGTCCTTTATAAAAGGGACCTCATTTACAAAAATTTGTGTCTATATCAAAATCACAAAACATTAAAGCATTTTTAAAATTCAAGTCAAAGTGTAAAACAAAAACTCAAATAAAAGTTAGTATAGTAAAATAGGTCAAAACTAAGTATATACTTAGATAAAACCAAGATGCTTGTTTGATAACAAATCCCAAAACAAACCAAGGGTAAAAATTAACCATCCATTCCAAAAAGTTAAAAAAAATTCCCATAGAAAGTTTCAAATAAACTAAGTTCTGAAAAACACTAAGGAGCAGAATCCAATGAAGCATCATCAGCAGCGGGAGAAGATTCGACTTGGGCAAAAGGAGCTTGAACACTAACTTCACCAGGAGTAGGCTCATCACCTCCGGGAACGCAAACCTCAGGTGAGGAAAAGCTCTGACTTTGCTGAGTTTGTTCAATCATTTCTTTAGTCTTGGAGATCTCAGTATTCAGGTCAAAGCCTTCCTGGCTAGCCTCCATCAAAGTCTCGAGGCGAGTATTCAAAAAAGCCCAACTCAAATCGAGTGTCGATTTATATTCAAGGGCTTCATAATCTTTCTCCCACTGGTCAATTTCAGCCTTCAGCTCTTCTTTCTCAATTAAAGAAGCATCATAATGACTTCAAAGGGGCGAGGGATCTCTCCAAAAATTAGACCTTATAAGAATAGGTACGGAGGTCTTCTTGAACCTCGGTAAGTGTTTGAACTAACTCCCCGACATAAGTCTCCTTCTGATTTAAGAGTTCTTTCAAACCCTTTATCTCTTCGATAGCTTCAGAGAGTTGTTCCGCAAATGAAGACTCAAGAATGTATTTGTCTTTGCCAACTTGACTTGAAGAAGCTTTTTCAATTTCCAGTTCTGCCGCAACCATCCTTGCTTGTTGTTCCAAAGCACACTTCTCTTCAGCCAAAACTTCCTTTTCCAATTGAAGATCCTCATATTGCTCCTTCCAGTTGTCTGCTTCAGTACAATAATCATTGACCTGCTGCTCAGCATGAACAATCCTCTTCATAAGCTCTGTGCCTATCAAGTTGATCTGCAAAAGAAAAGAAAGAAGTTATGGTTAAGCAAAAATAAATAACCACGAGGAAAAGAAAGGAAAAAAGCTAAGACTTGAACCTTCAAAGATGAATGAACAATCTCATTCATCCACTTCAAGGAACTGCGACTCTCCAACTTTGACTTCTCAACTGGGCCAAGTAAAGGTTTTAACCATACGTCGGCTTGAGCGGAGTTTTTCAGTAGATTACCACTTTCAGGGACTTCAACGGTAACCTTTTTCGTTGCTCTATTGCTACTAGAATTACCAACTTCAGCATGAGAAGTAGTAGCAATAGGAATAGTTGATGAAGTGAAAGCAGTCACGGGAGGAGCAGTAGCAACAACAATAGGTATGATAGTTTGAGAGAGAACGGGGACTCACACTGGAAGAGAAGCGAGGGGTAATTCTTTTGACCAAAATCTTCACGATCAAAACCACGGGTAAATTATTGATCGGTAGAATCACGAGGGGAAACAGTCATCTCTTCATCATAACTCACTAAAGTGGCACTTTCAGGTTCATCCAAAAGCTTAGAAGGTATTGAACTTGGAGGAGGGGAGGCTTCAGCATCTGAAATAACGCGCCTACTAACCCGAGGCCTGTGCACTAAGGAACCGTCTTCTTGTTCCTCTTCACCTTCAGAGCCATGGGCTTCGTCTACTTTTATCTTCGATGAAGAACTCAAAATCCTTTGTTGAGCAAGGGACATAGAGAGTCTTGAGAAGTAATAGATGCAGGACTGACGCCTCGAATGGGAAACCCTAGAAAAAGAGAAAGTTAGTAACTCCTAAATTAATACAAAGAGAAGGAGCAAAATTAAAAAGAAGGATACCGTGTGTTTTGAATTTCCATCAAAAAATATGAGAAAGGTACTTCCAAGACCTTCTCTCTATGCGAGCAATTGACAATAACTTTTCTACCCAAGCACGGAAGTTAGGTATCTCCTCAAAAACTTCCATGGTTGCTAAAAAAAAGTAGCCACGAGATTATCAATTTTTCTTTTTTAAGAAAGAAGAAGAGAGATAAAAAAAACTTACGTGAAAAATTACACTTTTCTGAAAAGGGCATATTCTCCTCACCCACCAAAGCACTTGTGGGAGAAGCAACGAGACGGGCATACCAGCCACGGTCTCTGTCATCCTCAGGGATAACCAATACCCTTTTGCTTCTGGCCACAAGAGTAAAGACCCTTGAACAAAATAATTTAGGGGAATAAATATGAAGCAAATGTTGAAAGGTGAAAGGTAAGGAAGCCAAGTAGGATAAATATCGAAGACATGCAACAGCCCTCCAGACGATAGGACCAATCTGTCCTAAGCAAACATTAAAGAAATGGCAAAATTCTATAATTACTGGGTCAATAGGTGGCCCAAAACCTAAGGAGAAAGGATATGTGTAAACAAAGGAATAACCAGCCTGATACGAAGTTATTCTTTGGTTTGAACCGGGAACTAAAATTGAAAAATCAGATTTCCAGTAGCATTCTCTTCGAAAGAGAGAAATCAAACCAGTAGTAATTTGGGAAGGATAAATATCAGCATGATCACGGGAAGATAAAGAAGTAACATGGTTCCTAATTGATTCACGATCATAGGAGAAAGAAAATTCATGTGGAACAATTTCACCAACCTCAACCGTTGGTTCACGGTGGGTTCACTTTATTCCCATCTAGCAGAAGATCTAGGGGTTAAAGAAGTCCTAGTTCTAGAAGAAGAAGGAGTAACAGTGTTGGTTTGAGAAGTATAACCACGAATGGACAAAAATCCTAAACTACGCAGTCTACCACCTTTTCTACCCCTAACAGGAGCATATGAAGGGGGAAGTTCATTAACAATTACTACTTTGCGAGGATCGGGATTTGAGGAAGTCATGATTGTATAAGGAATTAACAAAGTAATATGTGTTGAAGAACAAGAACGAGTGAAGAAGAAGAACACTGTAGGATGAAGGTTTCGTGGAACTGAAGGCATGTGAGGTATTTATAAGAAGAAGAAACCATCATATGAAGAAGGTCATAATGAAACGTCATAATGGAACCATCACTTCGTGACAGACGCAGCCGCAGAAAAGCCCTAAAAAGCGTTGAGGGACCGCAGATCCAATCATCAAAAGCCGCGTGGCATATGCATTAAATGGAAGTGACATACGACGTGTTGGTTCTGAAGAAAACGCAATGATGCTTGGGAAACGGCGGCAACGAATTCCCGCCATAAATATATACCACTTCCCAAATATTCAATTGTAGAATATTCGGTAAGTGGGGGGACTATCTGTATTGGTGGTAAATAAGTGATACACGTGGAATTATATTTAGCTGACGGGGCACGTCACGTGGAACAATGAGGAAATTACAACTGGAATAGTATAATTCAAAGGTGTACGAGTTACAAGAGGCACGAGTCAATAAATCACGAGATAAAAGGGAACCTATGTTCGAGCCTAAAATAGTTGATGAAGAGACATGGGCGGAATGAACCAAGACGGTAAAAAGGGAAGATTCATGAACCTCCAATTAATGAGGAATGGGAATCAGAATCGTTACAGAATCTTCATAAACAGTTACGATTACCAAATGTAACGCATCCTTAATGTCATTAAAGCTCATAATGATTCGGCCATAAATGGTAGAAAACGTTAAGTTTGTAAACTTCTATATAATGGAAGAGAATTTCACTTGTAAATGCACGTTCTGACTTATATTGGAATATAATTACTTTCTTTTGCTTACAATCAATCATTTCAATATCTTTTTATCAATTTTATTTCCTTTAAAATGATTTTATTGAGAAAGTAAGGAATTTCTTGGTTATCAGTAACCCGAATTCTTCTAAAAATAGGTTTTGACTAAAAATCTCATTTTTTGGTTAAACATGATGCCCTTTAAGCGCTATGGTCTTATCAACTGCTTTCAAGTCCTAGACTGAGCTTCAAGGATTTACTTTAAGCTCCAGCTAAATTTGTTGGGACAGGAAGACATGGAAGTGCTTACAAGGTCAAAGTTGTTGTAACATCAGTCACTAGGATTAAATGTTGGGTAATTTCAAAGGATGATTTCAAGTAGAAGATGCGGAGAATGCATAAAATAAAGCTTCCTCATTTGTTGCTTCTAGTGTTCTAAGAAGAGAAACTAACAACTAGTATACACTAGCAGCAGAATCACACTCTCTTCAAGGATGTCAATATATTGTATTGAAGAAGAGTTATAGAAGCATCTTATACCCAAAAATAGAAGATGGTCACATCGCCTACTTATGTATTTTCAGTTAGTATATATATCAATGGCAAAAGCGACTGCATTTCAATACTATTACATCTTGAACAGTTCCAGTAAGACGTTTGAGAATAAGGTCACTACTGATCCAACACAACATACTAGGAAGAAAGGAAGTATAACAACTAATGGGAGTATGAAGATACTTCAATCAAGAGAGAGTTGGTGTGACCCAAATTGGAGGACAAAAACGACTAAGGGAAATGAGGCTGGATACTGTCATCTAAGTTGAACACCCCCATGTCGAGGCCGCCTCCTTCTTCATAGAAGATGTATGATTCTAAAAAATCGTCAGTAAGATAAATATGATTGGGCTTGATTCCTGGAAATTGAGAACGTAGTCAGATGCATGAGAAGGACTAGCTGACAAAACTGCCTTGCGTATAGAGGTCCTCATCCAGGGGTAGTCATGATAATCTCTTTGATGCGGCAATTCGATCTCAACACCAGAGAAAGGATGTAGCACACTAATTTCACCCTCATCTTCTCCCACTGTGATAAGCCATGCATCCCATAGACTCCATACATCGTTTCCCAGATGTTTTCGGAATCCTCTTCTTCAAAATCATGCTGTTATAGAGGCTGAAGAATTTTTGACAATCCTCATCCTCTTCTTCTTCGGCTAACATCAGCCATGGAACTCTAGGCAGATCACTATTAAAATTGCATTTTGAAGCCACAACGACAACGTGCCATGATTTGCAGACACCGCCAAAACTTAGTCTCCAATCAAATTTAGACGTCTACCTATTAACACAAGCAGATCATGGTGAAGTTCGGACTAATCAACCAGCAGATCAGGTTGAAGTTACGACATTCAGAATCCAACTTAATTGCCACTTCTTTTTGTGGTGAACTATATTTAGGGTTACAATATTACCTATATATATAGATAATATAATGTTGATGTACAAAAATAAAACTAAAGTAATCTTCAACTATGTCGGATAATATTCAAAGTCCTGAGTTTGTTTGGTAACTTAATAATATTCAAACTTCTTCCCCAAATTTAGGAGTTTGGTAATTTTAAATATATCCTTAACGAGAACTAGAGTTTTTAATTGAAAATAAATAAATAAAAAATTCAATATTAGCCGCTTTTTCAGTTTTCTCTCATCGCATATATATCCCGTATCGTCAATTTCTTCTCTACCACTTTCAATCCTTTTTGTAAGCGTAAAACACTATCTTACCCAAGAATTTTGCTTTATTTTTAGTAATTTTTTTTATGTATTCATACCCAACAATAACTTGGTTTTAGTACCCATTACTATTAAATTTCTTTTATTGTTTGTTGGAACACAATTTACTATACATCTGAATTCTCATGCAGGCTCTTTAAGCTTCCTTTTGTATTTGCTTCTTGTTTCTTGCTTTAGATATAAATCATGTGGATTATAATTTGCTTTGTTTTTTTGGGCTGTTTGATATTCCTTTACAGTTTCGTTTCAACAAGCTCGCTAGCTTTTTCGTCTGATTAATTTTAAATGAGATTTTTATGATTTCTCTTAGCAACATACCAATTGTGAAGATGTAATACCGTGTTAGAAATTATTTTACTTTTTAGAAATGTCTAATATTAGGACTTTGAAGCCATTTCCTTAAATTCATTATTGAGTATAAAATTCTATTATCATACTAATTCTAAACACCAGGTAATTAACAAAAGTAAAACTTATGTGTCTTTACTATTGGGACGTTAAATTCAACTAATAATGAAATTTCTAATGTCGTCGTCGTCGTAATATGGCAATTACACTGGATAAATAAAGCGAGACTCAAATCCTAATTGGACAACTACATCGGATAAAGAAGTGAGACTCAGATTTTTAACACGACGACAAACGTATAAATCAAAGAAATTAGAAATCGCTTAGCTTGATTCAGAAAATAAATATGCGATTGAATGAGCATCTTTTTTCAAATGACTTTCATTGTATTTTAGGAAAATAGTACGTAATAAGAGTCAAGAGGAGGGTAAATGTGAAGTTGTGAACAATATATCTGTCGGGGGTTTTTAAACTATTAATGCTTAAAATATGGTGAATGGAAAATGGAGGGAAAAATAAAATATTTTGAGTAATATTTGAGGTTCCCTTCTTGATTGTCACATATGGGAAGAGGAAAAGGTTTTTGACGGGTATATAAACAATTGCTCTTCTTCTAGCTCATAAAGAGTTGAGAAGAAGACAAGCCTCAGGTCGTCGCTCGGCTTTGGCTTCGTCTTCGGCTTTAGTCAAATGATCGATTGATTAATTTTTGGACCAAATTTATTTGTTAATAGTAAATATTAACAGAAATATTATTAAATATTTGGTTTAATAACAAAATATTAATATTAAAATAATAATCTAATTCAGTTATCCAATTTTCAGTTTTGTGTTATGTAACAGAAAATTAACTACCCTTCAATTTTCCCTCTTTATGTTGAGTAAATAGCCATTTATGTTATGGCATTTATTCTTTGGCCGTTTTGCAAAAACTGTCATTCTGAAGAGTTGTACCTCTTCAGATTTCAGCCCAACTTTGGCTATAAATACAAGTCAATCGTCTCAGATTTTCCATACGAATTTTCTGAGTTCTCCTCCTTTCTTCTGCATTTTTAACTTCAAAGAAAGCAACAGTAAATGTGATTTGCTATCGAACTTTGACTTCGCTAAAACACTGGGATTTGAAGTACCACTACACCAGTGTGTAATTCGTTCTATATTGGGAGGAAATAATTCATAACCTTGGGTATTAGGAGGGGATTAAATTCCTTAAGGAAACACGGTGAATTCAGTGAGCTCGAATTGGTTTTTTTTTAATTCATTTACATTTCTGTTTATGTTTTTTTTTTCCCAAAATTATTTTACAAATTCAGATTACTAACAATATCAAAAAAGTAGAAGGATATGTTTGAACATTTTCCCTTATTGTTTTCAAGATACGCCGGCCGTCTTTCTTATTTTCAGTTAGCGATCAAGGAGCAGCAAACACTTTTTCTCACTTTCTCATCTGATTTAAGGATCGGTATTCCAATGAAAAAGGGTTCTCAAATTCCTACAATTTCTATTTACAGAGCCAACATTCATATTGCCATCGAGACTTCTTTTGCCGTTCTTGATATGATCAAAGTTAGAAATTAGAGTCAATAGAGCCCTACTATTCTCTTGGATTGTGGTAGAGGTAGCTTCTCTAAGTTTGTTTCATGTATTAAATATGGGTAAGTGGTAACCCTCGTAGAAAATTATATTTTCTCTAATTATTATAGTCAAGCGGTGTTGATGCTTTTGACAACGGACGGGTCAGGTCGAAAATGGGTTAAATAAAAATGAAAAAAATATTTAATTTGTCCGTACTTAATACAAATAAAAAATAAATTAACCGACAGATAATATTAATATCTACATTATCTATAACTTTTTCTTGAATATGGTCAGTTTTTTACTTCTTGTCCAACTTCATACTATAGTACATCATTTAGCTCATCCCATGATAAGCAAATAATATATACTTCACGTAATTTTGAAAACTACGTATGAATTTGTAATATTCAGAAGTTTAAAATCAGAATTTTACCTCATATAAATTCTTTTCTTGTTTAAACTATATAACATAGTTACAATTTTTTTGGGTTTTTTTTTTAATTTTAACCGCATAGAAACTATTTACATTCGATAGTCGAAAAAATATATAAATTTGTATAATTCTTATATATAATATACAAAATGTGTGTGTGCGTGTGTGTGAATATATATAACAAAAAAAGAATATACATTGTTTCGGCTATTATTTTGAGAGAGGCATATATCGTGTCATTAGTTACCTCTTATAACAAAGGTTGATCCCTTATTTATTTTAAATAAATACCCTTTTAAAAATTATATTCCATAGCTACCTTTTGATTTTTTATAGCCAAAATCTATTTATAGTGACCTCCTACCCTTAAGCCATAAAATAAGCTTTGTATTATTTTTCTCTCTCCCATCAAATTCTAATAACCACTAAACATTTCTCTAATCTAATTGCATGTTCTCCCTCTCTGCCCTTAAAACCTAGAGGCTTAGGGTTAGGGTTTCTCTCCAATACAGTAGAAGCCAGAGAAAGCACAAGAACCTGGTAGTACCAGCGGCGGCTCCGGCAGCGGCAGAATCAATTCAATGTTTCGGGCGGAAGAAGACGGCGGTAGCAGTAACCTACTGCAAACGCGAAAAAGGCCTGATCAAAATCATCGACGTTCTGATCGAGTTAGTCCAGCCTGAAATCCTCAGTTACAAAGCTTTGGAACCAATTCTCCTCTTAGGCCGCCACAGATTCGCCGGAGTGGACAAAGACGACGGAGTTGGGGGCTGAGCAACTTGAATTTTCTGTTAATATATTTCAATGTATCTCGTTGTATTTCCATGTATTTCATTGTATTCATTGTCTTTTTTTTCATTGTATTTCAATGTATCTCGTTGTATTATATGTATTTCTTCGTTGTCTTTTTTTAAATTGTATTTCAATGTATCCCGACGTATTCTATGTATTTCATTGTATTCAGTGTCTCGCTATATTCTATGAATGTATTCATATATTTTTTTTAACTAATATAATTTATGTATTCAGATGTATTATATAATTCTCTGAAAATTGCTATGTTTTTGGGGTGTTTTTCGGTTGAGAAATATTTTTATAACTGGAAATACAAAATTAGTGTGTTTTAATTGAGTTTGTTGAGTTATATTAGGAGTCTATTATGTTAACTGATTCACTTTCCGTTTAAAAAAAGTGTAATCCCCTGTTTAACACCGTGAATACAGTCGAATACAATAATATGTCCAGCTGTAATCCCATGTTTCACATCATGAATACAATCGAATACACTCGAATACAAAAATTTGTCTAGCTGTAATCTCATGTTTCACGCCTAGAAATGCTACTATATTCATAAATACAGTAGCTTAAATATATCGAATACACTCTAAAAAATCTAAAAATACAGCTATAGGAAGTAATATAGTAAATGGTAGCTACAACTAGCTAATAACCACTCAACAATAGTGGTTTGTGAATTATTATTTTTTTAACGTGAAGCCAAGGGGAAGCCCAAGT
Source organism: Nicotiana paniculata (assembly GCA_005239505.1). Taxonomy (NCBI): domain Eukaryota; kingdom Viridiplantae; phylum Streptophyta; class Magnoliopsida; order Solanales; family Solanaceae; genus Nicotiana; species Nicotiana paniculata. The sequence continues at coordinate 150,616 of ML330997.1, read as the reverse complement.
GCTTTTTTCAACAACACAATTTGCTTATTTTGGAAAGTTGGAGTGATTGGTCTAGTTTTTAGGAGAAAAAAGTGATTTCGAAGAGAAATATAAGCTAATTTTTTCAAAGTTAAGGCGTTTGTCCCAACTTTTAGAAGAAAAAAATATTTTTGAGTAGAAATAGAATCAGCTTTTGAGAAGCAGAAAAAAGTAACTTCTCCTTATAAGTATTTTGAGAAAAATACACTTATTAGAAGTCCTTTTTAAAAATCTTGGTCAAATACTAATTAATGCTCAAAAGTACTTTTGAAATTAAGTAGTCAAACACAAACTATTTTTCACCAAAAGTACATTTTTGAAAATCAAATTTGAGAAAAATATTTCTTAAAATAAGTTGATTTTAAAATTTTAACCAAAAAGGCTATAAGGCTAAGTTATAGGCCTGACCTATTCAAATGTTTTAAAAGTGAAAAAAAGGGAAAACTTACAAAGAATCACATGCACAAATCACCTTTCATATTTTTAATCGAGATTAACAATGTTAGATGCAAGACGAAAAGGAAATTTTATGGATTAGGTAGTAAATAAGGTGATGAAATACAAAAAAATATAAAAAAATTCAAAAATCTAAGCAAAAAGAGAAACTTTTTATATTGGTATAGTTGAAATTCATTGAAAATATATAGATAAGTCAATATACAAAGTTTGAGGAAGATTGGAGGTTATTTGGACTGATTTTGTATCAAAATTCGTAATTAAATCGAGTTCAAAAAATTCTTCTGTGACACATGTATCTTACACACAGATATACATGGATATGCATGTGATAAACAATTGATACAAATATGATACACAAATGATACACTGGGTGATACACATCATTTTTTTCATGTTCAGTTTTTACTTCGAATTTTCAATTTAAACCACCTCAAAACTTCACCAATCATCCCAAAACTGATATTCAAGCTCCTTAAGTTGTACTCAATCTATTCTAATAACATTCACTCAAAAGAAAGCAAAAATTTGATATTTTTTGCTACAAATAGCTAATTGGCTAATATTAGTAATATTTGGCTAATATTAGTAATATTTTATGAATTGACTAATTTTTGTAATGCGCTACTTATAAATGTACATAGCTGGCAGTTTCCCAGAAAATGGGGGCATTTGCACCTATACCCACTTTTTGGGTCACGTGTTAACTTATACCCGCTTTGCAAAAAAAATTGCAATATTACCCGCTTTTCGCATAAACTTCAGGCCTACGGGCCTGAAGTAGCAAAGGCAATCACACAAACTTCAGAATTCTAGGAGACGGGCCTGCAGTTGTTTGTAATTGCTGAACTTAAGCATTCTACTAGCTAAAGTTTTGTTCTCTATTTGTATGATGACCCAAGGGGTCATTTATTGAATTTAGACTCCGTTCTAGGCTTATTAGCCATAAAATATTAATTTTAACTACCTCGATTCACGTTCACAGTCTGGGCGTGAAACCGGAAAGATTTTATGTGAAAATATGAGAAATAGTAATTTCTAGAGTTAAAATTCGATTATAGTTGACTTTGGTCAATATTTGAGTAAACGGACCCGGATCTGTGTTCCAATGATCCCGGGAGCTCCGCAGTAAAATATAGGACTTGGGCGTATGCCCGAAAATGAATCCAAAGTCCCAAGCCTTAGAAAGCAATTTTTTAAAGAACTTTTTTTGCTGAATTATTAATGAAATAAAGAAAAGAATTCATGTTTGAAACCGTTGGTATCGGGCCCGTATTTTGGTTTCGGAGCCCGGTACAGAGTTGTTATAGTATTTAAATGCTAACTGTGAAATTTGGTGAAAACGAAGTTTATTTGACGTGGTTTGGACGTCCATTTGAGAAATAATGAACTTTAAGTGTTCTTGAGAAAAATGATGAGTTTTGAGGTTTAATTTATAGTTTTACATGTTAGTTTCATGATTTGATCGCACGATCAAGTCCGTATGATATTTTTAGACTTGCGTGCGTGTTTGGTTTAGAGCCCCGAGAGTTCGGATAGGCCACAGGAAATTTTTGCACTTAAAAGATTGCTGTAGATTTCTTTTTCTGGTGCACGGGTCACATATGCTATGCGATCGCATAGCTAGATTCGCGATCGCATAGTGTAATCAGTTGGGAAGAGCATGAGCAGCACCTCCGTAAAGCCCTCCAGACTTTGAGAGATAATTAGTTGTATGTCAAGTTTTCAAAATGTGAGTTCTGATTAGATTCAGTAGCCTTCTTGGGCCATATCGTATCATCTGAGGGTATTCAGGTTGATCATAAGAAGATAGAGGCAGTCAAGAACTGGCCTAGATCCACTACAGCCACGGAGATCAGGAGCATCTTGGGTTTGGCGGGTTACTACCATCGTTTTGTGGAAGGGTTCTCATCCATAGCAGCCCCAATGACTAAATTGACTCAGAAAAGTGCCCCATTTAAATGGTCAGACGAGTGTGAGGCGAGCTTTCAGAAGCTCAAGACAGCCTTGACTTTAGCACCGGTGCTGGTGTTACCATCAGGTTCGGGTTCTTTCACGGTGTATTGTGATGCTTATCGAGTTGGACTTGGAGCAGTATTGATGCAGGATGGCAGGGTGATTGTATATGCATCTCGGCAGCTCAAAGTCCATGAGAAGAATTATCCTATTCATGACTTTGAATTGGCAGCCATTATTCATGCATTGAAAATTTGGAGGCACTATCTTTATGGCGTGTCGTGTGAGGTTTTTACTGACCATCGTAGTCTCCAGTACTTATTCAAGAAAAAAGATGTAAATTTCAGGCAGCGGAGATGGTTAGAGTTACTGAAGGATTATGATGTCACCATATTATATCATCCAGGGAAGGCCAACGTGGTGGCCGATGCATTGAGTAGGAAGGCGGTGAGTATGGGCAGCCTTGGGTATATTCCAGTCGGTGAGAGACCGTTAGCTTATGACATTCAGACGTTAGCTAATCAGTTCGTGAGGTTGGATATTTCGCCCAGTAGTGTTCTAGCTTGTACAGTCGCTCGGTCTTCTCTAATTGAGCGTATCCGAGAGCGGCAGGATCACGACTCACATTTGATGGTCCTTAAGGACACAGTTCGGCGCGGTGTCGCCAAGCAGGTTACAGTTGGAGATGATGGTGTTTTGAGGATGCAAGGTCGTATATGTGTGCCTAATGTGGATGGCCTTCGTGAGTTGATCCTTGAGGAGGCTCACAGTTCTAAGTATTCGATTCACTCAGGTGCAGCCAAAATGTACCAGGATTTGAGGAAGCATTATTGGTGGAGAAGGATGAAAAAGGACATTGTTGCTTATGAGGCTCGCTGCTTAAATTGTAAGCAGATAAAGTATGAGCATCAGAGACCTGGTGGTTTGCTTTAGCAGATAGAGATTCCCTAGTGGAAGTGGGAGCGTATCACTATGGACTTCGTTGTTGGACTCCCACGGACTCAGAAGAAATTTGATGCAGTTTGGGTTATTGTGGATAGGCTAACTAAATCAGCACATTTCATTCCTGTGGCGAGTACTTATACTTCGGAGCGGTTGGCTGAGTTATATATTCGGGAGATTGTTCGCCTTCATGGTGTACCCGTGTCTATCATTTCTGACCGGGGTACGCAGTTTACTTCATACTTTGGCACTTCAGCGTGAGTTGGGTACCCGAGTGGAGTTGAGCACAACATTTCACCCTCAGACTGACGGACAGTCCGAGCGTACCATTCAGATTTTGGAGGATATGCTCCGCGCTTGTGTTATTGACTTTAGAGGTTCGTGGGATCAGTTCTTGCCGTTAGCGGAGTTTGCTTATAATAATAATAATAGCTATCAGTCGAGCATTCAGATGGCTCCCTATGAGGCATTATATGGTAGACGGTGCAGATCGCTAGTTGGATGGTTCGGGCCTGGAGAAGCTCGGTTATTGGGTACAGACTTCGTTCAGGAGGCCTTAGATAAGGTCAAGATTATTCAGGAGAGGCTTCGTGCAGCTCAGTCTAGGCAAAAGATTATGCCTATCGTAAGGTTCGTGATGTGGCATTCATGGTTGGAGAGAGAGTATTCCTTCGTGTGTCGCCCATGAAGGGTGTTATGAGGTTTGGAAAGAAGGGTAAGTTGAGCCCTAGGTATATCGAGCCGTTTGAGATTCTTGATAGAGTGGGGGAGGTAGCTTATAGACTTGTGTCGCCTCCAGGGTTATCCTCAGGTCATCCGGTATTCCACGTGTCTATGCTCCGAAAATATCATGGTGACACGTCCCACGTGTTAGATTTCAGCTCTGTCCAATTGGACAAGCACTTGACTTATGAGGAGGAGCAGGTAGCCATTTTAGACCGGCAGGTTCGTCAGTTGAGGTCTAAGAGTTTTCCTTCAGTTCGAGTGTAGTGGAAAGTCTAGCCCGTTGAGGCAGCTACTTGGGAGTCCGAGTCGGACATGCAGAGTAGATACCCACACTTGATCGCCAATTCAGGTAATTTTTTATGTCCATTCGAGGACGAATGTTTGTTTTAGAGGTGGAGATTATGATAACCCAAGGGGTCAGTTATTGAATTTAGACTCCTTTCTAGGCTTATTAGCCATAAAAAGATTAATTTTAACTACCCCGATTCGCATGTGCAGTCCGGACGTGAAACCGGAAAGCTTTTATGTGAAAATATGAGAAATAGTAATTGCTAGAGTTAAAATTCAATTATAATTGACTTTGGTCAATATTTTGAGTAAACGGACCCGGATCTGTATTCCGACGATTCGAGGAGGTCCGTAGTAAAATATGGGACTTGGGCGTATGCACGGAAATGAATCCCGAGGTCCCAAGCCTTAGAAATTAATTTTTGAAAGAAATTGGTTTGCTGAATTATTAATGAAATAAGGAAAAGAATTCATGTTTGAAATCGTTGGTATCGGGCCTGTATTTTGGTTCCGGAGCCGGTACAGATTTGTTATAGTATTTAAATGCTAACTGTGAAATTTGGTGAAAAAGTGAAGTTTATTTGACGTGGTTTGGACGTCCGATTGAGAAATAATGAACTTTAAGTGTTCTTGAGAAAAATTATGAGTTTTGAGATTTAATTTATAGTTTTACATGTTACTTTCATAATTTTATCGCACGAGCAAGTCCGTATGATGTTTCTAGACGTGCGTTCATATTTGGTTTAGAGCCCCGAGGGCTCGGGTGAGTTTCAGATAGGCCACGGGATATTTTTGCTCTTAAAAGATTGCTGTAGATTTGTGTTTCTGGTGCAGAGGTCACATATGCTATGCGATCGCATAGCTAGATTCGCGATCGCATAGTGTAAGCTTCAGAGGGTCCTTTTTTGTAGGCTGCTATCGTGAAGGTTCCGCTTGGCAAAGCTATGTGAACGCGGCCATAAGGCTGCTATCGTGAAGGCTCCGCTTGGCAAAGCTATGCGAACGTCTTCGCCCCTACGCGAACGCACGGGGTAATTAGGCTTGGGGGAGGGGGAACCCAGTACCCTATGCGAACACACCCCTATGTACGCGATCGCGATGTCCCAAGGTCTTAAGATGTGCGAACGCGGCAGGCCCTATGCGAACGCATAGAAGGCCTGCCCAGGTATATAAATTCACTCTTAAACGCGGACATAACCCTTTTTCTTCATATTTTTCGAACTAGACAGCCCTAAGGACGATTTGCGTCATCAAAGTTCATCCTCAAGTTGTTGGTAATCATTTCTAAACTCTTCTCTTTCAATTACCCATCGGTTTTCATCACTTTTAGATCAAAAACTAAGTATTTTCATGGTAAAAATTGAGGGTTTGGGTAGAATTAGAAAATTTTGTAAAAATCGAATCGTTACCTCGAATGAGGTCGGATTTCGAAACTAATTGTATATTCGCGTTCGGGGGTGAATGGGTAAACGTAATTTGATCCGAACCCCGAGTTTAGACCAAGCGGTCCCAGGGTCGGGTTTTCACTTCTTTTTTTTAGAAAACTTAGGAAAAGTTATAATTTTTAGTAAAGTTAGTTCCTTTAGAATTAATTAATGATACTAAGTTAATTATGGTTAGATTCGGGTGTATTGGAGGTGACTTCAAAAGGAAAAGTCATAATTGAGCAGTGAGTGGCCTGCGAATTTGAGGTAAGTGTTTGGTTTAACCTTGGCTTGAGGGAATAGGAATCCTCAACTAAATTGTTATGTGAAATTGCATGTGAGTGGTGTATAGGTGAGGTGACGAGTATCTATGCACCACCAAATTGTTTGTTTACATGATCCCCTCCCGTTTCCAATCTAATTGCTTCATGTTTTTTGTTGTTTCATGTTCATTGTCGTCTTCTATAATTACTTGGCTTGTTATATTGTTGTAAGCCTTGTTGCAATCATGATTGAGAAAGTATTAGTGGTTTTTCTTGGTTTCATTGTGGTACATAACGACTGAGTGGGTTGACATTGTATTACGAGATGTAAATATATGTATATTCTTGTTGGTTCATTTTGAGCTATTATTTATGAAGTTTGTGAGAACTACCGTTTATTGTTTATGAATGTTGAGACAAAAGTATTGTGAAAGGCTTGGCCTGAATTGTGAAAGTTGTGATAAATATACAAATATATATATATATATGACTGTGATAAGGGTGGACATGGAAAATATAAGCATATGACAGTGATAAAGGAGGATAATTATGCTTTGCTGATTTTATTACAAAGATTTGGAAATTTATTGTTTTATCTTAGTGTTTTCCCATATCCTGCACATTTGGTTATTTTAAATTAAAGTTTGAAATTTTGGAAATATTGAGAAATTTTGGTGACAGTTGAGGCCTGGAATAGGCGACTGAGTTATTTTATTTATTGTTTCAGTGTATAGTTTCTTGTTTGTGTAGAATTATTTTATTGCGTTATTATATATATGTATTGTCACAGGTTAAGTTATAACTGCCCCGCCTTGGCCTCGTCACAACTTCGTCGAGGTTAGGCTCGGCACTTACTCAGTACATGGGGTCGGTTGTACTGATACTACTACACTCTGCACTCTTTTGTGCAGATCTAGGTACCAGCCAGCGTTAGAGATTTTAGTAGCAGCTATCCATTATCCGGAGACACGAGGTATATCTGTCGGCGTTCGCAGATCCCGAGAGTCTTCCCCTAGTTCGTAGAGAGTGTTTTATATTTTCTCAAAATAGTATACTATTTCTTTCATTCCATTATTTGTAGTATTCTTTAGTAGTTCATGAATTGTGACACCAGACCCTGGGGTAGTCTTAGAGTTATTTATATAATTAATTTGTGGCTCGTTTTATTTATTTGTTTATTATGTTATATTTGGAGTTATTCATTGGAAACCATTAGATTAATTTTACTTTAGATTTATTTTATTATGTATAAATAGATAATCAAAGGAAAATAGCTAACCGAACTCTAACATTGGCTTGCCTAGCAAGTGTGGTGTTAGGCGCCATCACGGACCCTAAGGTCGGGAATTTGGGTCGTGAGAGTTGGTATTAGAGCACTAGGTTTCTTAGGTCTCACAATTCACGAACAAGCTTAGTAGAGTCTGAAGGATCGGTACGGATACGTATGTATTTATCTCTCAGAGGCTATTGAGTTAGGAAACAACTCCATTTTTATTTCTATCCTATCGTGCGATTCTTGTATCTCAAATACTGATTGGATTATTCTATTATCTTGCAGATGGAGAGAACACGTGCTTCCTCTTCCGCTGACCAACATTCCGGTCCTCCAGCAGTAGCAGCTCCTACTAGGGGCAGAGGTTGAGGCCGCGCCCGAGGCCGAGTCAGGGGCAGGACTCATCCCATTGCTCAGGCAGCAGCCCTAGCTGGTGAACCTCAGATCAAGATTAATGAGGGGGTTCCAGCTCAGACCGTTCCAGCAGGACCAGCTCAGGTCCCCGAGGTGTTTATTGCTACCCCGGTTCTTCAGGACGCTTTGATCCGTTTAGTTGTCCTTATGGAGAGTGTGGCCCAGACTAGCACATTCCCTGTTGCAGCAGCCGTATCTCAGGCTGGAGGAGGGGTCCAAAATCCTGCTACCCACACTCCGGTTCAGACTACTCCTCAGGTTTAGACTCCAGTAGCCAATCCAGTTGGGATAATTCAGCCAGTTGCAGCAGTGTCGCCCGTTAATGGGGCAGCATGTCTTCAGATGCCTTGTGGAGACTGGACAGGTTCATCAAGCTTTTACATGTTCACTTCAGTGGTGCTACATCAGAGTACCCTCAAGAATATCTGGATAGTTGTCACGAGGTATTGCGTAATATGGGTATTTTGGAGACCAATGGGGTCGATTTTGCTGCTTTTCATATGAATGGTTCCGCCAAGAAATGGTGGAGGGATTTTCAGTTGACTAGACCGGTTGGGTCTCCTGGCTTGACTTGGGATTAGTTCTAATCTCTTTATGGAGAAGCTTTTGCCTGTTACTACTTGAGAGGATAAGCATCGTCAGTTTGAGCGACTTCAGTAGGCAACATGACCGTGACCCAATATGAGACTCGTTTTGTGGATTTGGCTAGACATGTTATTCTCTTGTTTCCCGCAGAGAGAGAGAGAGAGAGAGTCAGACGGTTTATTGAGGGCCTTTCTCATCCCATCAGGTTGCAGATGGCCAAGGTGATAGGGACCAAGATTTCTTTATAGGACGTAACTAATGTGGCTAGGAGGGTTGAGTCGATTCTCGGGATGGGAGGTTAGGGGTCTGACAAGAGACCTCGCCATTCCGGTGGTTTCAGTGGTGCCTCATCTGGGGGCGAGACTTCATTTAGCCGAGGCCATTCTTCCAGGCCATTTCATTCGGCACTATAGGCTTCGTGTGGTACTTCGGGTGGTCGTGGTTCTTATATGCCTTCTCCTGCTCAGCCAGTCTATAGTGCTCCTTCAACTCCTATTAGAGAACCCGCTCTGCAGAGTTTTCATCGTGGTCAGCCGGTTCGTTCGGGTCAGCATACTTATCAGGAGGTATGTTTTCGAGTGTGGTGAATTTGGGCATGTTCGGAGGACTTGTCCGAAATATGCAGGTAATCAGTTTTCGCATCAGGGTTCTCGTGCCATAGTTCCGGCACCAGCTCCAGTACCACCTGCCTAGCCAGCAAAGGGTAGGGGGCGGGTAGTTAGAGGTAGAGGCCAGAATGTTAAAGGTGGAGGTCGGGTAGCTAGGGGTGGAGGCCAGCCCGCTAGAGGTGGAGGTCCTCTCAGAGATGTGGTTCAGGGTGGTGGGGCCCTGCCCCGACTATATGCATTTCCAGCCAGGCCTGAGGCGGAGTCCTCTGACGTTGTTATTACAGGTATCATCCCAGTTTGTGAAAGAGCTGCTTCAGATTTGTTTGATCTGGGGTCTACTTATTCTTATGTTTCATCCCATTTTGCCTCGTATTTGAATGTGCCCCGTGACTCCTTGAGTGTTCCTGTTTATGTGTCTACATGTGTGGGGGATGATATTGTGGTAGATCGTATGTATCATTCGTACGTATTGTTATTAAAGGTCTTGAAACTAGTGTGGATCTTTTACTTCTAGACATGGTCAATATTGATGTTATATTGGGCATGGATTGGTTGTCGCCTTATTATGCCATCTTGGACTATCACACCAAGACAATTACTTTAGCCTTGTCAGGGTTGCCTCGATTAGAATGGAAAGGGACTCCTGGTCATTCTCCCAACCGGGTGATTTCATATGCCAAGGCTCGCCGCATGGTGGAGAAGGGGTGTTTGGCCCATATTCGTGACTCTGATGCCGAGGTTTCTTCCATAGAGTCAGTTCCTATCGTTCGTGAGTTTCCCGAGGTACTTCCTGCAGACCTGCCGGGGATGCCACCCAATAGGGATATTGATTTTTGTATTGATGTGGCTCCGGGCACTCAGCCCATTTCCATTCCTCCATATCGGATGGCCTCATCAGAATTAAAAGAGTTGAAAGAACAGTTTCAAGACTTGCTAGATAAGGGTTTCATCAGACCTAGTCTCTCGCCTTGGGGTGCATCGGTTTTGTTTGTAAAGAAGAAAGATGGGTCGATGAGGATGTGTATAGATTACCAGCAGCTGAATAAAGTTACTATCAAGAATAAGTATCTGTTGCCAAGAATTGATGACTTATTTGATCATCTTCAGGGTGCTAAGGTATTTTCGAAAATTGATTTGAGGTCGAGCTATCATCAGCTGAAGATCAGGGCGTCTGATGTTCCTAAGACGACCTTTCGGACGAGGTATGGGCACTACGGATTTTTGGTTATGTCTTTTGGGCTGACTAATGCTCCACCAGCCTTTATGGACTTGATGAATCGGTTTTTCAAGCCCCATCTGGACTCTTTCGTAATCGGTGTTCATTGATGATATTCTTATATACTCATGCATTCGGGAAGCGCATGAGCAGCACCTCCATATAGCCCTCCATACTTTGAGAGATAATCAGTTGTATGCCAAGTTTTCAAAATGTGAGTTCTGGTTAGATTCAGTAGCCTTCTTGGGCCATATCGTATCATCTGAGGGTATTCAGGTTGATCCTAAGAAGATAGAGGCAATCAAGAACTGACCTAGACCCACTACAACCACGGAGATCAGGAGCTTCTTAGGTTTGGCGGGTTACTACCATCGTTTTGTGGAATGGTTCTCATCCATAGCAGCCCCAATGACTAAATTGACTCAGAAAAGTGCCCCATTTAAATGGTCAGACGAGTGCGAGGCGAGCTTTGAGAAGCTCAATACAGCCTTGACTTTAGCACCGGTGTTGGTGTTACCATCAGGTTCGGGTTCGTTCATGGTGTATTGTGATGCTTCCTGAGTTCGTTCACGGTGTATTATGTTTAAATGGATAATCAAAGGAAAATAGCTAATCGAACTCTAACATTGACTTGCCTAGCAAGTGTGGTGTTAGGCGCCATCACGGACCTAAGGTTGGGAATTTGAGTTGTGACAATTTGTTGTACTTAAGCATGTTTTAGCTAAATTTTTGTCCTGGATTCAATAGTTTTGTCGTAAAGCTTTTTCAAAAACTTCAGCAGAAGATGCTGAAGTTATTTAGTTCATTTGTAAAAATGTCAGCACTAAATAAGCTTAAGTTTTGTACTGGATTCATTAGTTTTGTCATAAAGCTTTTCAAAATTATTTAGTTCATTCGTAAAAACTTCAGCACTAAATAAGCTGAAGTTTTGTCCTGGATTCATTAGTTTTGTCATAAAGCTTTTTCAAAAATTTCAGCAGAAGATGCTAAAGTTATTTAGTTCTTTTGTAAAAATTTCAGTACTAAATAAACTGAAGTTTAATTTTGTCATAAAGCTTTTCCAAAACTTCAGCAGAAGATGCTGAAGTTATTTAGTTCATTTGTAAAAACTTCAGCACTAAATAAGCTGAAGTTTTGCACAGGTAGTCGGAAGAAGGAGCGCCTGAAGTTGTAAAACTTAGGGTATAAGTTAAATAATTTTAAAAATATGGTACAGGTTAAATGGGGGCGACCAAATAGGATACCCCGTACCATTTTTACAAAAAAAATGTACTTAATGAACTAAGATCTGGACAATTCAGATTTAGATCCCCATTAAGTACTTCATTAGTCCACTATAGGGAGGAAAAAAGACATTCTAGTAAAGTAAGCTCTTGCGATGTTTGATATCCGGGAATGAATCAGATCACATTAAGTCTATTATTATACACATAAATTTGTAAAAATGTTAAACTTGCAATTTTTCTTGAGAACAACAAAATTCAATTCTGAAAAAATTATCGGATATTTACGCAAACAACTGGTCAAATTTACTATTTACTATCCATAATCAGTATGCATAGATTATATATGAATTATATATATAATATATATCCATCAGCTATTTTCAGCTTAAGCAATTAGGTGACGAATATTTAAGTTAATTCTTCAAAAAAAAAAAAAGTTCTCCGCCAGTCTTAAAAGCCCAATTCAATAAGATAGTCTTCTCACACGCTCTTTGAACTTGTTGTACCAATCTAGACATTAAATGGTTTGATAATAAGTCTTGACGTTATCTTTTGGCAAAATACATGGACAATCCCTTAAAGTTATTCATATATTTTACTTAGACACTCTATCTTCATTTGTTTCATTTTAACACTTTACCAAAGCTTTTACTATGTCATTTGGACACAAAATTTGCAAGCAGTCAAACACAAAAAATATAATTCACATGTCAAAGCTACGAATAAGAGGACACGTGGTTTCACTCGTGGTCACCTTCCCCAATGATCCCTCCTCGCCGGAAAAATCAATTTCCGGCCATTTCTTTCCTAGCTCAATTCCGGGCTAAATCAAGAAACTCCAAACCGTAAAGATTGTTCTTCACCTTTAAATCTATTTTTCCACAAATTTTCAGACCATTCCATCGTGAAAACATCAGCTCCGTCATCACTGCCTCTTTTGTAGAATTATTCCAAAGGAGGAAAAAGTAAAACACGCACGCACACATATGCAGAGGTTCATGGCTATAGACTGATGATGCATATGTGGTTTCTCGAAATTCACGATCATGGGTTGGTTTACTAGAAATAATTGGCACAACCGAGACGGGCAACCACCCTTAACAAAAAATTCTCTCCCTGCTGTTAGTCTTATTTCTCTTCTGGGCCAACTTTTATTAGGAAACTTCTTGGCTCTAAAAGTTCAGAACTATCTTCTTCTCCGGGTTAAACATTAGTAGCCAAATACTGATTTAAGCCAAAAACTTTTAGATCTAAAAGTATCTTATGTGAAAATCCGAGGAAGAAGAAAAAATTTCAGATTGGAAGTTGGAACACTACTTTTCTGGGCAGAATTGCAGCTGCCCAGATCTGAAGGAGGATTCGGTAGTAATCCTGTGAACATCTGAAATTGAAGGAGAGGTTGACCAGAAAATTTTCGGGCAGAAGCTATTCATTTTCCGGCAAGAATTATGTGGAGTTTATTTTTTGGAAAAATGTGAGAAACACTTATCTTGTCATGTCAGCATTTTGTGTCTAAGTGACATAGTAATAACCTGGTTAAAGTGTTCATGGAACAAACTTAAGATGGAGTGTCAGAGTGAAATCCTTCAATGTATTTTGCCTTTATCTCTTTTACATATCCACAAGAAACTACTCATGTGGCACTATGGAAAAGAAAGAAATTACTATGTATGCGAAAGAAGTCACTAGTGTCGGTGGCAGTCACAGTTTCAGGGGTGAACAGTAAATACTTCCACGTCTTTCATCCCAGGATTTCTGACAGAGTACTGAAAAGTCCAACCATGGGATGCACCTGCATGAATACCAATTTTGTTGACTGCAAATAGAGCCCCAATGAAGCCGGGATATTTCCTTGCAATTCGCGATATAGCATCTTTTGCAGCTAGTTTGGGTTCCATTCCTAATCTCATACTCTCCACAACCTGATAACTGGCATCAGGCAAACAACATAGAAAGATGTTTTATCTCCGTATAAGTTATGCTGGCCGCTAAAATTTGGAATTAAGCTTAGAAAAATGTATGAGGTCCAACTAGAAACTTCTCTAATGCCCTATAAGTGTAAAAGGAACAAATAGAGTATTTCCAGACTAACTAACTAATCAGGGAAGTGAAATCTACAGCATTATCACTAGTTCGGTTCCCAGCAAGAGAGATCTGGAGCGCAAGCAAATCAACTACGTACAACCTAAGTACTGCCCATAATTCAGACACTTTTAGCACATATTTATAGGGTGAGAAGTGGGGTTGATGCAATTCGAGATTTAATCCTGATAAGCTAAGACCCAAAGAGCTTAGAGTCTTACTGTCGGGACTCATGATAACTAATTCAGCAACAAAGGAGAGGAACTTTAAAATGCTTGTTTGATGCACGCTTGATCGTTTCTATATGCCACATAAGACAATATGCTACTAATCATCATAATTTAAATGCTTTTAACTTTGTAGGAACACCATCTCTGTGTGTGTGTGAGAAAAACGAGAGTCCAAGCTTCACTACTTTATTCTCCTGACAAGGAGTTCTTATGTAAAATCCGCAACCTTCATACCCTTCTCTTGTAATATCACCTGGTCAGCTATTACAAACATTCTGTTCATCTTACTTACCTATTTAATTCAAAAGCACAATTTACTTTGTTTCTAGACATATATAATTCTGCTGTACATAATGGCACAGAATAATTAGAGGAAGTTCCTGAGAAGTACCACGGAAGGAAGCGCATCATGATATCACCATCCCCAGTAGCTCCACAGGCACCAACTTCAGAATCTGCATAAGCTGAAGACCCTGCTATAGGTCCATCACCAACCCTAGTGTTGCGTTTAAAAAAGAGCAAGGAAAAGTAAAAGGAAACTGTTAAAGATAGGAAACCAACAGCAAAGCTAAAAACTAGTTTGATATAATGTTATGGTTGAATTACAACAGTAATGGCGTTATTCTGTTAGAGAAGTAAATTTCTACTACAGAAGCAAACATACTAAACATAATGATCTAATCCAAGTATAACGAATTGCTCCTTCCTTCTGTATAAAATGTCCACCTTCCCTTCACTTAACACAAAAAACACTGTCCGCACTTCCCTTCAGTGAGAACTTAAAGGTCTATAGTATATATGGGCCACTGTTAACTTCCCCATTATATTATAAGGAATGTCGCCACCTGTCAACCATGCATGGTGAAAAGGGAAAAGAGGAGATTACTCAAACATAGACATTAAAGAGAGAGCTATTATGAATCCATATTTTTGCAAATTGGCATTATCTCTCTAGAATATATTCACGCATTAACAAAGTTCTTAATATACAGATGTAGACTGACAGGACTTGAGAAGCCGACAATGTGTAAATGTTAATCTTTTGATAACTCAGTGACCACCTCTAAAGATAATTTTTTCTTTTCCACTTCAAAATAGATAAATCAAGCACTAAACTCTTCATTGAGATATATGAAACACTTATAAACTGTTTCACCTTACATTAGACACCCCTGAATAAAGGCATGTCCCTCCATAACATCTATCTTTTCATTAATGTGGTGCTTATGCTTTCATGAGCCGAGGGTCTATAGGAAACAGCATCTCTATCCTCACAAGGTAGGGGTAAGGTCTGCGTACACACTACCCTCCCCAGACCCCACGGTGTGGGATAAGACTGTGTATGTTGTTGTTGTCTTTTCTTCTTCCCTTTAAGACGAGCATGGTCCCTTTAGGCAAGGGATGGTGAGTTTGATAACCACATAAATAAAAGTTCGTGGCCTGTGGTCTAAGCACAACAACTCTAAAAAGGTCATTGGCTCTTTTCTATTACCTTCATGGTAAAGCATTGGAAGATCAAACAAATTGTTCTCATAACATAAACAAGTAAAGATCATCACCTTCCCGGAATCTTGAACGTGGCTCCATTAGTTGATGTACCAACAGCAATCCGTCCAACCTAAAAAGGAAAGGAATAAAGAGTTATGGTGAAAGAACCTAACAAGCCAGAAAATGAAGGCAGGCTGATACACCAACAACTTACCTGGTCAATGACGGCCATGGATATTGTATCATGGCTATCTAAACCAACATTAACTGATCCAAATTCGTCAGGCTGGAGCTCATTTGCCATCAGGCATCTTCCTATTGAACGACCATTTGGATGGTATGGACCACAATTATCCCCGGGGGAGACATCTTTCCAAAAATTAGGTTGACAATAATTTGCTTTCCATTTCATCCACTTCTCTATTGACTCAACTGAGCTTAGGTTTACAGGCCCGGGAAGGCCCATTGAAATGGCAAAAGCTGAGGCTTGATCCCCAACGAGCATAGTATGTTTGGTATGCTCCAGCACTAGCTTTGCAGCTTTAATGCCCTCTGGTACATACCTCATAGCAGCAACAGCGCCAACCTCCATTGTTACCTATGCATGTCTTAGCAACAAAATAAATTGCAAATTACGTTTGCCTTCATCAAAGTGATCATGAAGCAATATACAAGAATAAACAGCAATGCTATTACTCGATGCATCACCATGGCATCAATTTACAAGAACAAAAAGAAATGCTATTACCCCATTCATCACCATGGCATCAATTGTAGTTTCTCCATTCTCGTCTGGACTTCCACCTGGCCCAACTGCCATGAAAACAATACTTATGAACTGTATATCTAGCAATGCAAATATAATATTACATAAACCATCATATAGATGCTCAACTGCATCATTTCTTACCTTATGACTTGATTTCTGTCAAGAACATTCTTCTTTTGCACAAACATTTGTACTAATTTTTCATATGCATTTCTAGATGTATAATTTTTACTTTCAACAACAGACAATCAATGGACAGAGGACTTATCTTGTCAACCGAATCAACCCTCATACATTGAAATAGGTCATATAAAATGAGGTAGATGTAGTGATATGATTGAAATTCCAGAGAAACTTTAGGTATATTGTACACAATATTCTTATTGATTATGTTATTGTTGAAAGTCAAGAGAATGTTCCAATGATTATGTCATTTGGATTTCCAAAAATTAGGTAAATTTCTTTATTTCACAAAACTCAAAATCCTATATAATAAACCCTTCTTCTATCATGCTAAACCAACTCTTTCAAGAAGAAATTTTTTTCTCATCTCTCATGGTATTTGTATCTCAACAATATTGGCGAAGATTTCACGTAGTTCTACTAATTGGCAGGCAACCTTACACCATTTACTTGGCTAAAAAATTTTCTTGTTTTTTATAATTTTACTAATCTTTCTTCTTTCGGGTGACCATTCTGGCAGCAGAATCTCTTTCTAATAATCATTCTTGTGACACTGCGCCATTTTTTGGTGACCCTTTTGGTGGTAGCTTTCCTCTTTTCAGTGACCGCTCCAGCAGCATTGTGTCTCTTTCTGGTGATTGCGCTTACTTAAGTCAACATCTGGCCATTCTTCAAGCATTAACTTTCTGGTGATCATTCTAATGGTACCATGCCTCTTTTTGGTTTGTTCAGGCATCACACCTCTTTCCGGTCATTTCTTCAACACTGCCCAATCTTGCTGATACTCCAGCCATTCTTCCAGCGCTCAAGCAACTTTTATGTTATCCCCTAACTCAATCTACACTGGTGATGTCTTGGAGATTTCACCAGAATACCTCTTTTCGACAACTGCAAGTAGATGCTTCTGTGTGTGTTGTAAGAAGCACTTCCTTTCATTGTACAATTACCAACCATCTATTTTCGTGGAAAAGTGTTCCATCATTGCTTTCCTTTCCCGTGACTGTTCACCACTTTCGCAACAATATTCAGGCAACTGTTTACTAATCCATAGAGTTTTTAGTATTTCTTCTTTTCAGAATAAGCATACTTCCAGTTAGTTCCCTATTTTGAATCTGAGGGGGCTTGTGTTAAATCAAGAGGAGTATCAAGAATATTGTATAAAATAATCCCAATAATTTTCTTATTGTCAAAATAGAGAATGATTAAAAATATTATGCAGAATATTCTTAAGGGTCGTTTGGTACGGGGATAAGGTGAGATAAAGCGTGGTACTAAATTTAAACTATGTTTGATTGACAGTATAAATTTATCCCTGGATTAATCTATACCTTCAATCGAACATAGTATAAACTTAGTCTCAGACTTAATCCTGGATATCTCACATTATCCCATGAAACTTGGTATTATTTTATCCCACATCCCAGGTGGAATAAATTAGTCTAGGGATTATAATTTCCAGGACTATAATCCCGGTATAATTTAGTCCGTATATCAACGACCCCTTAATGTTACAGTACTTTAGAATCACAGGAATCAGAAAATTTTCCTTATTTCATGCAGCTAAAAACTCTTGTTGTGCAGACATTTCATAGATCGTGATTGGACACTGTACTCTTATTGAGATTTCAATGAGCTTCTAGTTTACTTGCTATTTCAATATTTAGTATGAGATGTAGCATCTTCCACTAACACCTTTTGAACTTTTGAAATTGTCCAAGTCAAGACAGTCGTTCTGATATATATATGCTTGGATAACAATCATAATATCGGTTCAAATACTAAGGACGAGTAATGCGATCCTTGGAATAGAACACCACATTAGTTGCATAAATTCAACCACTTGAAGAATGGACAAAAACTTTTGTGTTCATTATATTGGCTTTAAACTTGCATTCTTCCTAGGAATCATTTTGATGTCAAATAATCCGAGCGATGATCTTCTCCGGAAGAGTTGCAAGTATAATTGAATCTACAAGGCTAAATACTAAACTAGAGGAGAGTTGCTTGGTATTAGGTCAACTCTACTAGATGAAGTTTCCTATGCATCTAATATACTAATTACTGAACTTAGATGGCATGTCCTTAGATTCACCTATCGAAACCTTCCAAAACATTATGCCAACTCAAATCTCATAGATATCTTAATCCATGCCTCTAGAAGAGAAATAAGGTAAAAAAAAAATGACCAGACTCCTACTTTAAGCAAGAAACCCAATAACCAAAAAGTGTTTACAAAATAAAAGTAGAAAAATTACCAAACGTAGATCAATTAGCACTTACAGCATCAGAAAAGCATTTAAGGTGATAAATTTCCACATATATATTAAATAAATCCTATCACAGATTTAATTTGGTTTTTCAATTCATCAATCATTAAAAAAAGAGAGGAAAATTGAATACCTGTACCATCACATCTTAGTTTCTCACAAGCAGAACAACCTTCCACAACAGCATCTACTGCTGAAAACCCACTGTCGACAGCGCTCCACGCAGCTCTAACAGCTTCCAAGAAGGGCCACGTACTTATTACCATAGGATATTGCAAAGTGCTCCCAATTTCATTCGCCACTACCTATACACATAACATTTTTATCAATGATTGTATAAATTTGTAAGAAATCCGACAAGATTAACAACAGGGGAACGTTGGGTATACAACGGAGAGGAGCAGTGTGAAGAGGAAGAGATGAGGGACTTGTAGTTGCTTCTTCATGCTCGGTCGACCCTTTTTTTCACTCTGCAACACTCTACACACATACGCTTTTTAGACTATACTTTCTAATTTTGTTGATAAATAATTCACCCCTAATTTTTGATAGCCATCTCGTTAATAAAAAAATGTTAATTAATTGGACCCCTCCCACGCAACCTTCAACGACCAACATTATATTTTTCTTCATATTTTATTTTAGTTTATAGTGATAAAAGCAATTTGTTTAGTTTATTGTCTTAAAAGTTACAACAACCTCAGATTGAGGACCAAGTCGTGCGGAAAGGATGTTGAGAGCAACTCGCAAATTATTACAAGTGGCGTGGTTGTGGTCGACCAGTAATCTCATGAGTCGAACGGCTCCGCAACCGGTCGTGGTCGAGGTCGAGCAGTAGAACTAGAAGTAACGGCTAGTTTTATATTGGGATCCCCAAAGGAAATATTCTACCGGATATCCTCTATATTTGTACTTTTAGGATTCTTTGAGAATATCTCATATAAATAGAAAGAAAGAAGGAGGAAAATGAGGGAATATTCCATATGATAAGAACATTTGTAAAAGGATAAGCTCTCACAGTAAATACAAAGAACTACTTTTCTTCAACCTTTTTGCAAACTATTTTATTGTCATTTCCATCAGATCCAAGAAAGAGCATAATATTCTATCTTACTCGTGTCATTCATCATTGTAGAGGAAGGAATCCTTCACCCTCTTCAATATTGGGTGAATCTTTTCCTCTATTTATATTGATTTTCATTTAATATTATTTACTGCTTGCACCCTTAACATATTAATATATCTGATCACATTTATTCTCCGCATCTTCATCCAAATATACTGTTATTTCGTTATTTGTCTCAGATCTAGAGTTATTAGCTCTAACTAGGATTGATCCGCCTTAATAACTCGTTAATTAGTTTAACCAAGGATTAATATATTTTTTGGTCAAACAATTTGGCGTTGGCTGTGGGGATTTTCTAGTCAAAGTTTTAGTTTCTTCTAGATCTAAAAAATAACACAACACAAAATATTGTCTTTTCCCCCATGCATAGTCTAACATGGCATGTAATGGAGGGGAAAGAATGAAAGCGGTGGCCGGCCTTACTGCCAATCTCCTAGACACCATCAATGAGGTCACTGGAACAGACGAGGAGAACGTGACACCAATCGCTTCCCCTAGACGGAGTGGTTCTCCCCTCCCTCACGGTAGTGTCACAACCTCACATGGAAAAGGGCCTCTACGCCCATAGCGGAAGAGGCACCAGCAGCAGTGAAAAAGCTATTAGAAGCATGGTTAACGAGCACACTAACCAGTATACTCGACAAACCCGGCCAAACGATGAACATGGAGGACGCACGAGTTTACACCACACTAGTGACTGATGAGCAGCACAACCCTCCTCCTGTAACAAGTATCACTCACACCGTTAATGATGCAGGTAATAACATCCTTACAGCCATTCTGAGGAAAATGGAGGGGATGGAGAATGAGAACAAGGCGCTCCGCGACCAAATAAAGGAACATGAAGAAAGGGTAGACAAAATATTGGGTGCCCTAAAGCGTTTACAAAAACGGGACGACGGCCGGTTCGTGGAGCAATTGTACAGTGACGAGGCTGCACCACATGTCACACCTAAAACATTCAAAATGCCGCCACTTGAAGATATATGACGGTACGACAGACCCGTAGGATTACGTGACCCACTATGTCACTGCAGTGAAAGGCAACGGCCTCGCCAAAGAACAAGTGTCATCCATATTGCTGAAAAAGTTTGGTGAAACCCTAACTGGGGGAGCGCTAACGTGGTACTCCCAATTACCTGCGCGGTCCATAGAAACATTTGAGGAAATGGCCAACAAGTTCGTCACCGCCCATGCCGGGGCTAAGAAAGCAGAGGCAAAGGTAAACGACATATTCGCCATTAAACAGTCACCCGACGAAGGACTTAGAGACTTCCTCGCTCGATTCAACCGTGTGATAAGGACTCTTCCAAATGTATCGGAGGGAATGGCGGTAACAGCTTTCCAAAATGGGCTAAACAGGAGCGGTTCGCGGCAACCAAAAAATTGTTAAGCAGACTCATGAAATACCCCCTACCACTTGGATGAGATACATAAGGCCTATTGTGTCGAGGTAAGATCTCACGAGAACAACCTCAGCGGACCAACCCAACGGTTGACCTCAGTCCAAATGGAGTCGAGGAAAGACCAGCAGAAACAATAACAGAAGGGACCATGTAGGTCCGCGCCCCAATCGTGAAAGACACCATCCATATGTCAGAACTGCCATCATACCACCCCCTCCCCCTCCCTCGCCGTTATGACGACGGTCCATCTAGGCCACAGACAGGGACTCACCGAAACGAAAAAGGTATGCCTTTCTTGCTATTTGCTCACAATTTCTGTGTTTCTCCTTCAGAAATAGTCTACGCCCTGGAGAAGCTCACCCCAAAGGTGAAATGGCCACAAAAGATGAAGTTCGACCCAAACTCCATAAAATTGAATGCCCTCTGCGAATTCCACCAGGAACGAGGTCACAAGATCAAAGACTGCATTGTTTTAAGGCAAAAGGTCGTGAACATGCTCCACCAAGGGCATTTGAGAGAACTGATGAGCGACCGAGGAAGGGAAAACTTCGCTCGAGGACGCGAACAACATCAAGGTCCACCAAAGCCACCCTCCCCATCCCGCACCATCCAAATGATCATCAGAGGAGGCGACGACACATCGATCAACAACGTGAAGTTCACAACCACCCATAAGCTGAAATGATCAATCACCTATGAACGGTATGATGACCTCAAAGAAAGTATCATCTTCGACGAGTCGGATACCCACGGTTTGAAATGTCCTCACTATGATGCTCTTGTTATTACTTTAAGCATTTTAGATACCGATGTAAAACGCATTATGGTGGATGACGATAGCGGCGCATGCATCATCCACCCTCGAGTTCTCACACAAATGAGGCTCGAAGATAGGATAGTGCTACACTGCATCACACTGACAGGTTTTCACAATGCAGTTGAGAAGACGTCCAGAGAAATCACATTGCCCATCCTGGCTGGTAGTATCACTTTGGAAACTACGTTCCACATTATGGATCAAGACACGGCGTACAAAGCCATCATAGGACGGCCTTGGATACACGCCATGAGGGCCATCCATTCCAGCTTATATCAGTTCATCAAGTTTCCCACCCTGTGGGGAGTATTCAGCATCCGTGGCGAGCAACGGACGGCCCAAGAATGCTACCGCATCGCCCAAGACTGCACATACACTCAACAATTAAAGGGAAAAGGCACGGAAGCATAGAAATTAACGAGGTCGAGGTCGGATGGCAACGAAGGGAAAGATGTCATCAAAGACCCCAAAGTCATGGAGGCTACGGGGTCAACTGTGGAGGACCTCGACCCTGTGCAACTCGACAAAACGACCACAGCAAAAAGGCCTATATTGACCACAAACTCCAAGAACCAGGTAAATTTCATCAATTCTTAGCTAACAATGCAGACTTGTTTGATTTTTCTCATGCAGATATGCGGGGCATCCCAAAGGAGATAGCGACGCATAAATTGAATGGCGACCCATTCTACCGTGCGGCAGGTTAGAAGAAAATTAAATGCCGCAATAAATGATGTTGTCCGCGAAGAGGTGGAAAAGTTGCTTGAATATAGATCTATTGCTTGAATATGGCTCTACTAGAGAGTCAAAATATCCCCAATGGGTCGCCAACAGGGTCATGGTAAAAAAGAAAAATGGGAAATGGCACATGTGCGTAGACTTCACAAATCTGAACAAAGCATGCCCGAAAGACTCATTCATGTTGCCCCATATTGACCATCTCATCGACGCAACGGTCGGGCACGAGCTATTAAGTTTCCTAGACTCCTATTCGGGTTATAACCAGATCCTCATGGAGGAAGAAGACCAGGAAAAAACCACTTTCATCACCTACCAAGGGATGTATGCTACAGGGTTATGTCGTTCGGGTTGAAAAACGCAGAGGCGACATATCGGAGGCTAGTGACCAAAATGTTCAAAGATCAGCTCGGCAAAACCATGGAAGTATATATAGACGACATGCTGGTCAAGTCGAAAAGAAAGGAAGACCACATCGACCACTTGAGGGAAGCCTTCGACATACTTAGGAGGTACAACATGAAATTGAACCCCGAGAAATGCACCTTCGGCGTAACCTCGGGAAAGTTCCTCGATTTCTTAGTATTGCAATGAGGCATCGAGGTCAACCCCGATCAAATCAAGGTTATAGAGGGAATACCAGAGAACTTGACTAGCAAGAAGCAGGTGCAGAAACTGATTGGCCGTATAGCCGCCCTATCGAGATTCATCTCACGGTCTTCTGATAGGTGTCACAAATTTTTCGGCGTACTCAAAAAAAACAACGGACTCCAATGGAAGTCCGAGTGCGTCGACGCCTTAAAGGAACTAAAGGCATACCTGTCTTTGCCCCCGCTGCTCGCTATGGTGGAACCCGGAGAACGTCTCCCCATATACTTGGTCGTGTCCGATGTTGCGGTAAGTACAATCTTGGTCTGAGAAAATAAAGGTACACAATCTCCAACTTACTATATTAGCAAAACTTTGGTCGTCGCTGAAACGAGGTATTCCCACCTCGAGAAGCTGGCCCTAGCCTTGGTCGTAGCTTCACGGAAGCTTAGACCTTATTTCCAGTTCCACCCCATCTCAGTGGTCACGACCTTTCCTCTTATGAGTATCCTGCACAAACCCGAGTTGTCGGGTAGGTTGGCCAAATGGGCCAAAGAATTGAGCGAGCACAATATAACATATCAGCCGCGAACAACGATAAAGTCGCAAGTACTTGCCGACTTCGTTGCCGTCATCAGTGCAAAAATAATGCCCGAAGTCAAAAGGGAAGCCACCAGTGCTTCCCCTAAAATACACGACTTATTGATTCTATACACCGATGGTGCCTCTAACGCGTCAGGATCTAGACTGGAACTCATGCTCGAGGTCCTAACAGGCGAAATAATTCGGCAGTCCATACGGTGCCCCGATATGACTAATAATGAGGCCGAGTATGAGGCCGAGTATGAGGCCGTGATTTCAAGGTTAAAATCGGCACTCAAGTACGGGGCACGACGAGTAGTCCTATGATGCGACTCACAACTCGTCATCAATCAAGTCACAAGTACTTTCCAAATCAAGGAACAAAGGATACAAAAATACCAGGCCGAGATCTTCAAACTGTTACCCGAGTTCGACGAATGCCAGCTCGACCAAATACCTCGAGCACAGAACATCGAAGCGGACAATCTCTCCAAATTGGCGGCGGCTACTAAAAGCATAACCGGAGAGGCCAACGTGGTTACTCTCCTCCACTCGTCAATCGACCAAATTGAGGTACACACCATTAACCTAACTACGGGACTGGCGCAATCATATTATTGCATACCTACAGGACGACGTGCTTCCAAATGACAAAAAAGAAGCCAAAAAACTTCGAATGCAAGCAGCCAGGTATAGCGTCATCAATAATGACCTATACAAAAGGACGTATGGAGGACCTCTAGCAAAATTCTTAGGGTCGAACCAGACACGACGCGTCCTAGAAGAGGTCCACGAAGGTCACTGCGGGGCTCACACCGGCAATCGATCCCTAGTCAGATGCCTCATCCAAGAAGACTACTACTGGCCCACAATGAAGAAGGAAGTTGCTGACTTCGTTAAAAAATGTGAACCATGCCAAAAATACGCCCCCATGATCCACCAAGCGGGCGAGCACCTCCACTCAGTCACCTCGCCCTGGCCCTTCATCAAATGGGGAATGGATATCGTCGGCCCCCTCCCGACAGGACGAGGTAATGTGCGATTTCTTTTAGTTTTAACTAACTATTTTTCTAAGTGGGTGGAAGCAGGTGCGTTCTCTCAAATACGCGAGAAAGAAGTGATCACCTTTATATAGAGGAACATTGTATGCCTCTTAGGCATCCCCAAAGAAATTAGCTGTGACAACAGACCTCAATTCACAGGAAAGAAGGTCGTCGAGTTCTTCGAAAAATGGCACATCAAAAGAATACTCTCCACTCCATATCACCTTGCAGGCAATGGAAAAGCGGAATCCTCCAACAAATCAATATTGAATATCATGAAGAAGAAGCTCGAGAATGCCAAGGGACTATGGCCGTAGTTGCTGCCGGAAGTGTTATGGGCATATCGCACTACTCATAAAACAAGCACATGAGAAACGATGTACTCACTAGTCTATGGGACTGACGCAGTGATATCGGTCGAGGTCAAAGAACCAAGTCTAAGATATTCACATGAGAGTGGGACAAACAACGACGAAAGTAGAAGGCAAGACATCGACTAGGCCGAAGAACGAAGATACATGGCCTACATAAGAATGGTAGCCCAAAAACAACAGGTATAGCGGTACTATAACAAAAAAGTCAAGGTCATAACGCTCAAAGTCAGGGACTATGTATTCGAAGCCAAAACACAGGCGAGAAAGGATCCACAGGAAGGAAAACTAGGGACCAATTGGGATGACCCGTACAAAATCACGGCGGCAACAAGAAAAGGGTTGTTCTAACTAGAAACAATGGAAGGAAAATTACTACCAAACAATTGGAACGTCACCCATCTCAAATACTTCAACTTCTAAGGACAGATGTTCTTCGAGACGTACTCTTTTTCCCTCACCTGAGTTTTGTCCCAATTGGGTTTTCTCGAGGAGGTTTTTAACGAGGCGACAGAGAGAGCATATCGAACTTAAGTATAAGTTCATCGCTCAACCTCTCAAATACTTCTCCAAGTCGACCAATGACGGGACTAGATAGGCTAGGACTGGAACACCAGTCCGGAAAACAAGAACATGTAAACTTCTCCAATGTATGTATATGTGACGCAAAGTATGTAAACACACAATGTTCACCTGTCTCTACCAAGTTTAAACACTACACCAATCCAGGAACTCATATTCGACCTCGTTTGAATTAAAAACGAGTAACATTCGACCTCGCTTGAATCAACTCATTTTCAACCTCGCTCGAATCAACTCACATTCGACCTCGTTCGAATTAAAAATGAGTAACATTCGACCTCGCTCGAATCAACTAATATTCGTCCTCGTTCGAATTAAATACGAGTAACATTCGATCTCGCTCGAATCAACTCACATTCGACCTCGTTTGAATTTAAAACGAGTAACATTCAACCTCGCTCGAATCAACTCACATTTGACCTCGTTCGAATTAAAAATGAGTAACATTCTACCTTACTCGAATCAACTCATATTCGACCTCGCTCGAATTAAAAACGAGTAACATTTGACGTCGCTCGAATCAACTCACATTCGACCTCGTTCGAATTTAAAAGGAGTAACATTCCCTCGCTCGAATCAAGTCATATTCGACCCCGTTCGAATTACAAATGAGTAACATTCGACCTCGCTCAAATCAACTCATATTCGACCTCGTTCGAATTAAATACGAGTAATATTCTACATCACCCGGATTACCACACATCGACCTCATTAGAATCAGTAAAGAATTATATTCGACCTCGCTCGAATTCAACCTGACTTAAGTTCGATTTACAAGTTAACTTCGTTTGATTTATTACGGCGACATGGGACTTCATCCAGGTATAGTCAAAGTATATTCGACCATACCCGAGATAGCACACACTAACACAATTCTTCTAAAGCTATCATTTGAAGAAAAATGTTCGAAGAAAAATAAAAGATCCAATAACGCACAACAAAGGGTTATGTTCATTCCATTCCAAAAAAAGTAGTATCTTACAAAGGGCCATAAAGACGCCCACAAAAAAAAGACAAAAACTAAGTATAAAGTACTACTCCACACCGTCCCCACCTTCATTGCTGTCGGCCTCTCCACCATCTGGGTACTCGTCATCATACCGGGCATCCTGCTCGATGCCGTCCAGTTCATCCTCGCCATTATCCTCCCTCGACGTAGCAGGGTCGAAACCACAAGCAACTCGAGCTTCACGTGCCTGAGAACGAGCACCATCAAACTTAAGCTCAGTAACCCTCTTATCTGCCATCAAATCCCTAAAGATGTCCAATTAGGCCTCAGCATGGATCCATTTTTCATACGAATCCTGTGGCACGTTAGGAAAGGAGGAAGTGTGAGAGGACAGTTGAGCCAGCAACTACACCTTCTCGGCCTCAAGAGCGGCAACCTTATCATTCAAATAAGAGATTTCCCCTTCAAGTCCGCCAATCCGCTCATCGAGTTAGACCTCCCTAAGTGCAGCCACCTCATCCTCACTCGCCCGTTCGAATTGAAGGACAGGAACAACCTCCTTCATCGTTGCCGCTTTGTCCAGAGCCTCCTTCCTGGATTCTTCAACCTTGCCAAGTTCCGTCGTCGCCTCTACAAGCTCGTCGCTCAAGGCATTGAACTAGGTCAAACTTTGCTCAAGCTCAGCCTGCAGGGACGCCAGTTGAGTCTGAAGATCTACGCATTCTGCCGCAACCCCCTGCTCACCTTGAGCTCGTCCTCCTTGGACCTAACTGACCCCTCGAGCTCGTTGCACTTTCGAATAGCCCTCACAAGCTCTTCATTTTTTTGCTTCAGCTCGTCTCTAAGAGCCTAGAAGCTGCCATCCGTGCCGAGCAAAAGACATAGCACCCGGTGTTTGGAGCGGTACTCACGGTACTTTGACTTCATTCTCTTGAAGATAGCCCTCCTCCTCTCCTCACGACGGGCACATTCCATCTCCCAGATTAGGGTCTAGCAAAAAGGAAAACAAGATAAAGGAGTTAGTGAAAACAAAGGAGAAAAAGATATGAGGCAAAGAACGGCAACCAGAATACTTAACCGCAGAGCTATTCCTTATATCCCCAATGACAGGGCGTCATCATCCAACTTCTGCAGTGTCCTCTCCTCGCACGAGAACACAATGGACCCAAGTCAGGGACTACGCTCTTTGTGCGCTTCAACAACTCTGGGTCGAGGGGGATGATTATGCTACAGATGGTCCCCTCTGTCCCCAGCTCCACCCGGGTAAATCCTTAGTTGTACATCCTGACCTCCTCGGGGTCAATGTCGGAACCTGATTCATAACCATCTACGACTACATTCTTCTCCCTCACCTCAGAAGAAGAAGTAATGCCCGCATGCCCCGACGGTGATGGATCACTCGATGGAATAACCTCAACCTACTCAGCTCGCTTATATCTTTCCCCAACAGTGTCAGGCAAGTCGACAATGTTCACATTTTTCGAAGGGGGTTGAATCTCAGTGTCCAAGGACACGCTGCCGTCGGAAGTAGCCGCGGCTTGGTCGGGGCCACCCATTGTTAACCCCTCAGTTTCCGCGACCTCAACGCTAAAGTCTATCATCCACCTCTTTATCAACAGAGCTACTTCCTCTTCGCTTGGCGACGACTCGTTCACCAAGTGCAAAACAGGAGAAATGGAAACCCCCACCGGTAGAGCTTCTATACAGAGACTAGGTCTATGTGTAGCCGGAGTCGGGTAAGGAGACACAGTTCTAGTAGGCTTGCTTACGGCCGCAGCGAGCAACGACCCTGTGAAAGCACACGATTGGCGGAAGGCGGGGGTAGAGGATTTCTTCTTCTTCGTTGAAGGCCTCCGACCTGATACCAAAGAAATTCAGTTCGAACAAACGAAAAGAAAAAAGGAAATTATGATTAACGCAAAATCAACAAAGGCCAAATCGAAGACTCACCATTTGTAGAAGGCCTGCGACCAAATTTCTTGTGGAATAATGACCACTCGTGAACCCCCACCATGCAGGGCAAAATCTGGCTCACCCAGTCTCGATGTCGGCGACCAACATAAGAGGCTCCATTTGGGGTGCACAAAAGAAGAAGAAGATCAGTAAGGTCGTCTACAAAATAAAACAAAACAAAATGATATATGAGATCGGTTTAAAGAGGTACTTACGATCAAAGTTCCACACTTCGAGGAATCCACTGGGATTCGTCACCACATGCTCAGTTTTGATGTAAAAGAAGTGAAAATTGAAACGACGGTTGGCTCTGTCGTCCATCTTCACGACCAATACTTTGGTCCCACGATGGCGAAGATGCAACATTGTACCTCTGAGGAAGTTCTATGCGAATAGGTGTAGCAAGTGATGAATCAAAACTCCACAGTTGGCCAGCTCAGCGTACTTCGCCAGCATCAGAAAAAGTTTGTCGATGTACGGAGAGAGCTAGGCCGGGCAGATCTGGTAATATCGACAGAATTCCTCCGCCAGTGGAGGAAGATGAGGAGAGTAGCCCACCCGGAATAGGTCCGCGTAAAAGGATCAATACCCGAGACGGTGTACTTGAACCACGTCATTATGGCCGGAACCAGGTCGATATGGGCGGGGATATTATACTTGGCCCTTAGTTAGGCCAAGCCGGCCTCGTCCAATTCGGAGAGTTGTCGTCATCAGCAACGACAGCAATATCGTCTTCATGAGGAGGCATCCTCATTGATAACGGCGTTGGTTCAGATGAAACGTCAGAAACATGGGAGGTGGTTGGCATCTCTAGTTAATTTCAAGTATTAAGAATATGGTCTCAAAAAGGAGCAGAAATTGCAGAAATCGCTCAAACCAGAGATTGCAAAAACTAGAGGCAAGCTGAAACAATAATGCAGGAAGGAGAAGAAATTGATGAAAATCGAAAGCTTAGAAAATAGGAGAATGTAAAGTTTGGCTTGAGGGGCTCTCCACCGGTATTTATAGAGAACAAGCACACGAAACGAGAATGCCAATCGTCAGTTGCACGAGAATCGAAATGATAGAGGTTCGGGAAATGATGTGGCGCGTTGGGAAGACGCGTAATGATGATGCCTACAACGATGATGTCACCCTAAGTTGACGTCACAACGAGTTGTGGTTCTTGAAATGCCACGTTGCCACCCCGTGCAAACTCCTTTCCACTCAATCCCCTCCATCTGAATTCCCAAGCACGACCGGTGGTGTCCGCTCAACGAGATCGACCAAACGATGACCTCGCTAAGCGGAGGGACTAACTGTATGGGTCAAAATCATATTGAGGATCAAGTCGTGCAGAAAAGGACGATGAGAGCAACTCGCAAATCATTACAAGTGACATAAAATCAGTAATCTCATGAGTCGAACGACTCAGCAATCGATCGTGGCCGAGGTCGAGCAGTAGAACTAGAAGTAACGGTTAGTTTTATATTGAGATATCCAGAGGGAATATTCTACCGAATATCCTCTCTGTTTGTACTTTTAGGGTTCTCTGGGAATATCACATATAAATAGAAAGAAAGAAGGAGGAAAATGAGGGAATATTCCATATGATAATAATACTTGTAAAAGGATAAGCTCTCAGAGAAAATACAAAGAACTACTTTTCACAAAGATTCAACCTTTTTTGTGAACTATTCTATTGTCATTTCCATCATATCCAAGAAAGTGCATAATACTATATCTTACTCGTGTCATTCATCATTGTCGGAGGAAGGAATCCTTTACCCTCTTCAATATTGGGTGAATCTTCCCCTCTATTTACATTTATTGTCATTTAATGTTATTTATTGCTTCCACCTTTTACATATTAATACATCTGATCACATTTATTCTCCGCATCTTCATCCAAATATACTGTTATTTCGTTATTTGTCTCATATCTAGAGCTATTAGCTCTAACTAGGATTGATCCGCCTTAATAACTCGTTAATTTATTTAACCAAGAATTAATATGTTTTTTGGTCAAACACTATACTTTCATGGTAGGGTAAGACTGCGTACATTCTACACTCTCCAAATCCAACTTGTGGATGTTATTGTTGTTGAGCAATTGAGTATGCTTGAGCTTTATTTGGCTAGCTTTCTTTTGGTTAATTCAATGTACCTTCCATAGTTCCTAAAATAACATTTGACCATTTTAAAACTATTTCTGTGGGAAATTCATTTTTTTAAATTTAGCTAGCGTTTGGACATAGATTTGGTTCAAACTTAACGAATTTTTTTTTAAAGTTATGTTTGGGCATGCATTTTACTTGAAAAGATGTTGAAGCTTTTTGAGTGGAAGAAATGTTTTTACCCAAAACTAGCCCAAACCAGTTTTTGGAACTTAAAATTTTTCTTTTCCAAATTATTTTCAATAACTGAATAAATTCCATGAATAAAAAAAATTTCATTTAAAAAAAAAATTATATCCAAACGGGAGCTTAGTTTTCACACCTGAGAATAAGGACAAATGACATAAATGATAAAATGTAGTGATGAAGTTCAATTAGGAGGGAAATGTGTCTTTATGGCTTTTTACAATGTTGAAGCAAGAAAGTATCTTTTTTGGATCTCTTATAATGTAAAAGATAGATCTCTTATGTGTAAAAGCAAATCTCATATATAAAAAAAGAGATGAAATCATAAAACTAAAAACAAGTTTATAATGACCCACAAAATCATTTGACCTATTCAAGTAGCCATTGTCCTATCCTATACAAATATTTTTTATGAGCATTTTTATTTTTCCGAAAAAAATGTTGGATGCCATGTTGCTATTTTTTTCTTTCTTTTTCAATTTTTGTGGTTTGTACCCTACATCCATAAGCTCACATGAAGTAATATAACCCGAGGTTGAAAGACTAACTCACTTGGTAAACTCTCTATCTTCCAAAAATATAGCTTGAGGTTCAAGGCTAACTCACTTGGTAACTCGAGGAGTTCCAACCGCATTGCATATCATCCCCTTCCCCCTCTCCTAATGTAATTAAAAACCAAGAAAAACTAAATTCTCCAAAACACAGGATGCATGATTGTTGGCTCTTCAAATTCATCAAACTTGTCATAACCCATGTTCTTTTAATAACCTACTTGTCTATGTCATAGACCAAGTTGAAACAACTTCTGCCAGGAGTCCAGAACTTAAATGTGGTTCTTTTTGACAGGTAAGACCGAATTAAGTGTAAAAAAGAAAGAGTGACATATCTATATATAGCGCTCTTTAAAAGAGTGTTATATATATACCGCCTTTAAGAAAGGCGATATACATATATAGCGCTATTTATAAAAGCGCTATATCTGTTTTATGGGCCCACCAATAAGTCTCCTGCATTTAACTGACATAACAATAATTCAAATTGGTATAACGCCCTTTAAAAGAGCGCTATACCTAAAAAAATTCAACCCTCCAAGCTAGGCATTGCATTATTTAAAGGCGTTAGAATTTTACAAAAATCCATTCAAAAATATTCCTAACTCCTATTAAAAAATTTCTTCTTGTTAAATTCTCAAGAATTTTTTCATAATGTCTGAAGTGCGAAAGTAAGGGTTTCATTATATTTGGGGGAGGGGGAGTGAGGTTGTGGTGGCGAATAACTCTGTGAGCTATAGTTTATCTCCACAGTATCATATTAAGTTGTCACTTACAATGGAGTACGATAGATTGGTATCGTTGTTATATAATAAAATGAGTGTGAGGAAACGTTCGGTGAACCTTAAAGTAACTGAAACCGGAAGATATCCATATTCCGTCACTCCGCAAGGAGTTGCTTGTTATCCTGAGTTTAACATCGACGATGATGAAACTTTGAGGGATTTTTTGAGGGCTCTTGATGAATACCAGGAATTTCTTGTGATAAAAATATTGGAAATGTAAGTCAAGGTTGAAGACGTTTGCAATAATGAGGTTGCGCATTGTAGGGATAACCCTCAGTCATCGGGTGGTTATTATGGAGCAGTTTTTGCCGGACAGGTTCCGACCGAAAGAGTATGGCCTGATTTAAACTTATCACCACGGGCGAATGAGGAGGGAGGAAATAATTTCTCTCTTGCTTTACATAATCCACAAGACGAGTGGTAAACTTCAATTTTTCTTTGTGTTACGGTGTATATTTTTGTTGTATTGAATTTGAATAACATTCATATATTCCACAGGGGGTACCTGCCAGATATGAATTTTACAAGTTATGAACCTACGCCGAGTTGGAATATGCGTAGCTATGGTGTGTTGGATCATGGTGGTCCATCCGGGAGTCATCACCAACATGATAGTATCCGTCAAGGAATGTCAACACATTATGACTTGTAAGTGAAGTGATACAGCTTTATGGAAAGTATTTATTAATTTGAGTAGCTTATTATTTTGTTGTTTGTGCAGTGAAAACGAGCAAGTTGAACCACATGTCCTTGCTCAATTGCCCGAAGACGACATATTAAATCAGGATCTGACAGATGCACAGAGTGAGGAACAGAACAGTGATTATGACAATAATGCCGATGAGTCTGGAGATGACACACTCTTTCCTCGTGAGGTTGGTGATGAGGAGGAAGATAATGATGGACTTGATTTGACGAGGGAGTATGCTCCACCCCCGTTAGACCAAGAGTGTACGAGTCCCAAGTGTCGTTTTATTCAAGGCAGACTCCCTACCTTGATCATTTGCCAAGTATGCCGGATGTGGATGCTCTCACAAGGGATTTTGATGAAATTCAGACAGCAATATGGATGATTCTAGACCAACGGTGCTGGCAAAGAGCATGTTTTTTTCTGATAAAGCGCGCATAAGCAGGGGGCGAAAATATACAGCGTAAAAGAGTGTCGTGAGATGACGGTATGGGAATCAAGTCCGGATGTATAGAAGGTTGTTTGCCGCATATGGTTTATGGGCTGTCATTGGATGTTACGTACGAGCAAGAAGAGAACATGTTTGCGGTAAGTGGGTAAATACATTTCCACCCACACTTGTGAAATGGACACATTCAATGGGAATCACTACAACTTGGATATTGACTTGATTTCTCTTGTCCTTACTCCACACCTTGAAGCGTCCATAAGGTATAAAATCAAAGAGTGCATTACATCAGTCCACCAGGAATATGGCCATACCATTACCAAAAGAAAGGCATTTCTCGGGCGCAAACATGCATTTGAAATTGTTTATGGTAACTGGGATAAGCCATTTGCAGCTCTACCCAGGTACATGGTCGCACTACAACACTTTAACCCCGGGACGTTTGTTGAATCGAAGCTTGAGCGGAGTCCAGGAATACCAGAATATATATTCAATTACGTGTTTTGGGCATTTAAACCATCAATTGATGATTTTCTGCATTGTCGACCGGTAATATTCATAGACGACACACTCATGTCTATGGAAAGTATGATATCAAGTTGTTGATCGTCGTTGCAGTAGATGCTAATGGAAAAATGTTTCCTCTAGATTTTGCTATTTGTGCCAATGAAATCCAAGAGACGTGGACGCTATTTTTGAACCAAAAGAGCACGTTGTCAAACAGCGTTCAGGTATTTGTCTAATATCTGATCGGCATAGTGGTATCTTAAGTTCTATAGAGAATTTGCCTGCATGGCAAGAACCTTATGCCTACCATCGTTACTTTGTGAGGCACCTGAAGGCCAATTTCCAGAAGGCATATCCCAACAAGGATCTGCATGATTTAATGCGGATGGATGCAACAGACCACCAAGAGCATAAATTCCAGAGGCACATGGAATCTATCAGGCAGGAAGACGAGGCAGCCTATCCTTGGTTACTGCGACATAAGCCTGAAAAGTAGACTTTGCATGCGGATGGTGGCAGAAGATGGGGAATTCTGACTACAAATGTGTCAGAGTCTTTCAACGGGTTATTGAAGTCGGCACGAGGATTTCCTGTCACTGCCATGGTGCGGATGTCGTTCAAGCAGATGGCGGGGAGGTTTGTTTAAAGGGCTGCAGCTGCAACGCCATTGATGGAAAAGGGTGTTGAATTTATGCCACTGCCGATGAAGAGATTTGAGAAATACAGGCGGCGGGCACATTGACATTCATTTTTCCAGTATGATCACGACAAAAATGCTTTTGAAGTTCGCACCGCTATCCATCAAAATTTAGGGAATAATATACACACAATAAATGAATCTAGAAGGTTATGCTCTTGTGAAAAATGGTCCATCTACCACATGTCATGCTCACATGCCATCAGGTGCTTTCAACATGTGTTGTCTTGTCGACCTGAAAAGTTGCCCGCCTATGAAAAGGTTGTTTTGTATCTGAAAGAATCTTTAACACGCGAAGCATAGCGCGGTTAAATACTACGTTATGTGTTAGCATAGCGAGGTTAAACACTATGTTATGTGGGTTGCCTTGCCTATAAATAACAGGTGCATTCTACTTATTTTCTATGCTTAACAATAACAAATAGCAAAACTTTCCATAAAAGTAGGGTTTTTTTCGCTTTAACCAAATGTCTGAACGCCTTCAAGTACCACGGTGCCAGTGCGGCAAAAAATGTATGATGGCGGATTGTTGGGATGATGGTCAAGTTAGACGCATATACTGGATGTGTGTGAATAGGTTTTATGGCAACAACGAAAATTTTTGCAATTTTGAGGTATGGATTGATGAACCCTGTAAGCAGAAATGCTACAAATAAACTTTGCAGTATTATCATGATTTGAACAAAAGATTCGAACGTAATGAAGTTATGTATAAACAAAAAATTGCGGCGTTGAAGGAGAAACTAAAAGAGGTGGAAGAAGAAAAAAATAGGTTGTTGGATCAATTTGAGTGGTTGAAGAAGAGAATAGTGGACTAAACAAATCAATGTATGTGTTGAGTGTAGTATTTTATCTTTATGCTTTCTATGTCATGTATTTTCATCATGTATATTGAACTTAAGTTATATTAAGTTGTTGTGTTTGTGTTTGTGTTTGTGTTGCAGTATTAAATTATGTTAATTATATGTTTGTTTTGAAAATTAAATAATTAATTTTTATAATTATATAATATTTAATTGGACATAGTATTCACGTATAGGTTCTAGGCTCGATATTTGAGACCCAGTAGCACAAAACTATCCTGAATTCTTGTATGTGTTAGTTTTATTATTTTACATGTTATTTCATAATTTTATGTTTGTTTTGTAAATTAAATAATTAATTATTATAATTATATA
Organism: Nicotiana paniculata; assembly: GCA_005239505.1. Lineage (NCBI taxonomy): Eukaryota > Viridiplantae > Streptophyta > Magnoliopsida > Solanales > Solanaceae > Nicotiana > Nicotiana paniculata. Next base: position 114,851 of record ML330997.1, on the reverse strand, counting down.
ATATTTAATTGGATAGAGTATTCACATATGAGTTTCAGGCTCGATATTTGAGGCCCAGTAGCACCAAGCTATCCTGAATTCTTCTATGTGTCAATTTTATTATTTTACCTGTTAGTTTTATAATTTTATATGTTTGTTATTGTAAATTAAAGAATTAACTTTTATAATAATACAATATTTAATTGGACAGAGTATTCATATATGAGTTTCAGGATCGATATTTGAGGCCCAGTAGCACCAATCTATCTTTAATTCTTGTATGTGTTAGTTTTATTTTTTTACATGTTAGATTTATAATTTTATATGTTTGTTTGTAAATTAAATAATTAAGTTTTGTAAATTGGACAGAGTTTGTATTTGATCTATCAGTATAAGAGATACTTAAACAACAGGGATACTACGCTAAAAGACTATATTACTACGCTAAAAGGGCACTATATTACTAGTCTTTAAGCAAATAAATAATCTAAACTAGATAAAAACAACAAATACATTTTAATCACAAAACATTCACGAAAATACATATAAAATGTTAAAAGTAATTTATTAACATTTTTATTAACAAATAATAATGATTTCTCAATTTTTACATATTTTTTTAAGAACACTAATATTTAAGTCCGGATAAAAATAACATACCAGTTTAATTGCAAAAAAAATACAAAACAATATGGAACACATTCAAAACAACTAATATGCATTATTTATACGAGTTTCGACATAAACTAAATAGGAATACCTCGATTTATGTTTTTCGGAAAGTTAAAGAATTAAAATTTTGAGTCTGAAACAAGCAACCCACAACAATATAAGGCGTGGCTAGGATGTGGGACCAACACTCTTATCTTTTTGTGGGACGGGTGGGTCCACTCGATTTTTTTTATCGNTTTTTTTTAGAGGATAAAGGGGGGGGGGGGGGGGATTCTGGTTCAAAACGTGAGAAAAAAGGAAGGGGACGAGTACTTATGTATGTATAGCGCGGTATATAAAAGTACTATATACCGCGCTATAGATGCCTGTCTTATCAACTTCCATATATATCGCCTTTTTTAAAGGCGTTAGATATATAACGCTCTTTTTTACACTTAGATTCGTCCTACTTGTCAAAAAGAACCACATTTAGGTTCTGGATTCCTTCTGCCAGTTCCTGAACAACAGAAAATCGTTAATTCTCAAGAAAAAGACATGTAGATATGCTTTAGAATTTTTGCAACATAGAGGAAGAAGCAGACATAATAGTTTTTCTTTAAATAACTATAAATAAACCGAAAATAAATGCAATAACTGCAAAAGATCTATGTTTACTATTTGATACTTGCAATGCTCCAACACAAGAACAAACCCTTCAATAGAACATAAGATCATTTATGCTTTATACCATCATTAACAACCCAGCAACTATCCCATAACAAAAAAGCGAGCTATAAACAAGTTCTGAACCTATGCCTATCCCAATCAAAAATTTACAAAGCCATGGATACAAATCCTAAATGTTAAGAGAATATCAAATATGATGACAAAGAGTTCCACTTTTGTTTGATGTTCAGCATGGATAAAATCATTATATATGTGCAATATATCCAATCTGAGAGTCCAATTGAATGCTCAGCGCCAAACAGTCTCATTCGCATCGGTAAATATGGCATTGTGATGCTCGATTAAGCACTGAATGGCATCAATAGCACCCAAGTCAATTGGCAACCCGTCATCCAAGGGAATGGGAGAAGATGCATCAACATTTTCACCTTCATCTGGATGCAAAACAATCACAAATGAAAAATAATAAGTTCAATAGCAGTTGTTTTAAGTTGCAAATAGCAATCTCAAAATGCAATGTTTTTCCTCTAAGTAACTAAGATTAAATAAAACTTGTGTAAAATAAAACTTACTCCCAGATATTAGCATCAAGAGAAAAATATGTCCTAATAAACATAACTTATACGATTAAATTGAAAATGTAATGACTTTTCCAATCTGCACAATGACCTTCCACTCAAAAAACTAGTTCAAGCTGTTAGCATTTCTGGCTTAAATTTGCTCCGAAAAAACTAAAGGATCAAAAATCAATTCTTTACCTACTCTTAATTTAAAATAAGGAATTGTAAGTGGACCCTCCCCCCAGCCTAAAATCCGTCAAAAAGAGAAATAAGAAAGGAACATAAATGTACGTATTCTGCCCTGGGTTTCTTCAGAAATCAAAAACCTGCCATTCAAAGGGCTACACATATTTCAATAGGGAATGTATGTAAAAATCATAGCTCTCTGTTGCAGTTGCAGCTGCAGTTGCAGAAGTAGTTTTCTGAAATGCAAAACAAGCTAAATAGCACACAGCTTAAGTCAATCTCTTTGCATAGCCTCTTCCACAATTCAGGCAGTTTATGATACTCCTGATATAAATCTTATGATACACATGTTCCAATATTAACTTTCATCACTTTTAGAATTTTCTTCCATTTATTTTTTCAAAATTCTGAGGAGTCAATATAGCCTATTTGAAGTACCTAATGTATATCTACAGTAGTAAATATCTATTTAGCAACTGGTCCACTTATATAATTGATTACTGATACGACGGAATATTGTTTTCCATCACTAGCAATCTTCAGGTGTGGAAGTAGATGTATGTGGTTCCGCCTTTGGACTTCACACATGGTACTTTAATTGCCAACTGGTTTCTTGCCGAAGTAAACTGGGTCACTAGTCACAACATCATTATAAAAAGTCTAAGCCTGTCCATAACATAAGAAAGAAATTCAACGCGCTAATGTTCAGCATGTTGTTTGGATGTGTGATTTCAACCCCTCATATAATATGATGAAGTGTAATAAAGTAAAAAGATGAATGAAATATTAAAGTACATCACTAAGAGAACAGAATGGAATAAAACAAAAACAAACCTGCAAGCATCTCCCACGCACTAGAGTTTGAGTTGGAGTCAATATATTTCTTTGAAGAAGTTTTTGCTGAATAGTTCCAGAACTGGTTATAGTGATCTGACCTCTGGCCTCTTTGCCAAATAAGAATTGGAGCCATTTCCGTTGCAAGGCTTCTAGCATCCATCTGCCAGGAAGAAAGTATGACAAGCAGATAAACAGCAGTCAAGAGAACTCACAAATTTGTACAAGATAAAGGCTCATCAGGAACAAGATTTTGGATCTCAATCATCTGGAAAAGGAAAAAACAAAACTGACACATTTGTACAGATGAAGGCTCATTCATAACAAGTTTGTTGGATCTCAATCATGTGGGCAAAAAGCAATAAAATAAAATTCAAAATATGCAGGCTTATCCTAGCAACTAGGCACCACAATTAGCAAGTTAAAATTGTATCCCATTTTCCAATCCTCTACCACACAATTCTTCATCTTCAAAGAAATGGAGGTGTGAATATATCATCGAAAACCATGAGGAAGACAAAGACACTAAGACAAATTCAGATCCACAGATACTGCACATATCCAGATTGACACAGGGAGAGGTGGACGTTATTTTCGTTCATTCAGGAAGGGAATAAACTTGCCTTGTTAACCAGAGATTTCTGGCTTATGCGGAGTAGCAGCGCAGTGATCAATTCCAGTGTCATGTAGTTGACAGTTGGAAGCTTCTTTAAGATATTCTTCATTGTGTGTATGCTTGAGCGTGCACCTCTTATTTCATTATAAAGCTCGAAGGTTGTCAATGGCTCAGGTAGACTTGCAAGGTAGCACTTCATCAGAGCTGCAATCACTACCGGATTTACCCCTTCAGGTATTGGTGCATCTTGATCTGTAACACAAAGTTGCAAACTAAAGAGTAAATAGATTGATCCCTTGACAAATAATATCTGTATGAGATTAGAAACTCAATACCTTGATTGTATAAAGAAACCAATTGATGTATAACCTTTTTATCTCCTTCAGCCTTGAACAACTCAGGTGAATTCAGCCCTAGACCAAAAGTAGACTCCCATAATATCGCCGTTCAGATGTGTCTTTGAAAAATTACATGACAGTAATGACAGTTTGCTGTATATTATTACATCTCTCACCTGATAAGACAAGATAATCTGCACATTTCACCATGATATAAGGAACAGGTCTAGTTGATTGTTGCCTCTGCACCAGGATATCAATGGGGACTCCAAACACTGGATAAACCAAGATATGTCACTATGGCCAGAAAAAAACATCTCCTGAGAACTTTATGGAAGCAAATAATCATATGGCTCATTCCCGCATTCATAACTGTTTAACTGATATCTACATCTCAAGGATAACTTCCACGGTGTAAAAGTGCTAAAGAAGTGTGACCAAGTATAACAGGCATCTCCTGTTGCAGCGCTCTTAATTCTTGAATGAATCCAAAAAGAATATAGTGATAGAGTGGCAAAGACAAATTAAGCAGAAGAAGTTTATGAGTAGCTGGATACCAACGCAAGCCATCCCACTCCCCATCCGCACCCGCAAAAAAAAAAAGAGGATCATTAAAATCCTTATAAACATGTTATACGGAGATCAAGAGAGTAGAAACCTTACCATCAGTGCTAGCAACTCCCTGCAATTTCAAATAGAAAAGTTAAGACTCTTTGAACTCCAAGTCACTGAAGAACTTTGAGAGACAAAAAGAAAAAGAGCAAAAATTGTTAAGCACCTTCTGCCACCGCTCAATATCAGTCAGCAAAGTCTTGCTTTTCTGTGCAGTTTTCTTTGCCACCTGAAAAACAAAAATGATTGCATGTGTCAAGTTCAGAAATTATAACTCCTTTGCATATAAGATTCAAAGATATCGTATCATGTGCAGTTTAGGTTTTTAACCACTGTAGAGCAAAGTATCATAATATCTACATCCCTCATCCATTTCTCCTTTACTTCCCTCAAAGATATACAAGACTAAATTCCATAGAAGTGCCAAACGTGGCATCTATGCCTGTAAAATTTTGACACCAAAATTTTTATCTGAATTAGGTATTTGATGGTGTGGTTTCATGTAAGTCTGTGTGCTTTGGAGAACACATTGCCAGCCCTTAATGATCACTCTAAAGACTGTAGCTGCATGACTTCTTCCATTAAAAACGAAGGAGCACTCCGATGAAAGATACCTAACTTCTACAAACACATAAACTTGACCTACCATCAAACAATTCAAACATACATTTAAAACCAAGGTGAATACCTTTCACAACCTAAATAGAAGTTATCGTCCAATAAAACAAAAGCAGATACTTCCCTACATCCCAATTCCAACTCCAACAAAATAAATTATAAATAAGATTCTATTGGTATATAATAGGTTTTACTTTGCACTCCTACAAGGACAGAATGACTACAGAGCTTTGCATAAAGCATCAAAGAGCTACTTCCCTTGGCTTAATTACTAATCTCTAATTTCAAAATCCAAGATCCCATGCTCTCCTAAACCCAAATCTCTCCAGTTCTTTTTTGGTGGGGCGGGGCGGCCGGGGTCATTAGTAACTCGTTAAAACGTAAATCTCGTAGAATCAAAATCTGCTAGTAATGGATGAGCTTTGAGTGGAAGTTGCATAGTGAAAGCTTCATAATTCTGTTTCTAATAAGAAGGGTTAAATACAATTTCCTTTTGTGCTTAGAGACAGAAAACCTTCTATTTAAAGGATAGCTCATGAACCCCATCAGTATCTAACTAAAGTACATCAGTCAATTCTGTACCCAAGAAAATTAAAAGATTCCAGATGGTCCAGAATCTCGTGACTCACAACTCTAGTGGTCATAGCGAGTGATAATAGTACATTGGCATCACCGTGGGTTCTATAAAAAGGTAGTGGCTTCGAAAACCACAATGGTCTTTTAATGGGCATAGCTCTATCGGGAAAAGAAGGAACAAACAATGAGAGCATCACACGTTGATCCTCTGTAGATTATTCACAACTGGAAAACATTCCACAGAATTGTTTATGCTTGCAGTACCTCTTCAACTTTTATCTTTCCAACAGCAACCTTATCTTTTGTCTCCAAAAAACCTTTCCTCAAGAAGAAGCTGGTTGTAGCAGCTGCAGTAATAAGGCGCTCCTGCATAGCATGTCTTGTTGATGGCTTCTGTAGGAGCGACCATCGACTTTTGACTGCTGATCCAACTTTCTCAGCAACCTCGCCCACATTTCCCTTTGCATCTTTGGCAACCTCCCCAACAAATGATCCTGCAGACTGCCCGGCTTCTTTCAACTTCACCCCTGCATCAAGACTCAATTATTAAACATTCAAAAGAAAAATAAAGGTCTGAAACCTGAAATTGGGTTTCCAAATGAATTACCCGAAGATTGAAAGAATCCATTAGCTTTCTCTTGCCACTGAGGCGAAATTACTGAAGGCATTGACGTTGCGCCAATTACTTGTACAGACTGTGAACAGTATCAAATCACCTAAAAATTAAGACAATTAGTGGTGTTGATAAAGTTTGTATATCACCAAATGCTCTCGCTCCACAACTATATAAATTTCCTAACAATTATAGGTTTTTATGATACAAAAAATACCTTATAGTTATTATGAAGTTACTAAAGAGGCTGATACGTCGGGATTCTTCTAGTGGCGGATTTAGACTAAACACAAGGGGTTCAAGAATTAATTGTGATTAATTTGAACTATGTATATTTATGCGTGTAAAAAAGATCGTACATATACGAATAGCAGAACCCAATGACTTTGAATCCTAGATTTACCACGCACTCCGGAAGATTGTAAACCAAATATATTGAGAGTCCTAACTCCTAGCCAACAATTTTTGTGCCAAAAACAACAAATTAAACCAGTGAAAGCCCCAAACGCAAAATATTTTTGTAAACTAAACTGGAGTTAGATTTACAAAATAGAATTATCATAAGCTTCCATGAGAAAAATAAGCAATTAATCCTAAAATCCATTTATCACTCCTCCGCGGATCAAAAAAAGAAAAAGAAAAAATAAGTGGAGTCTCAATTTCAGAAGTCAGAACATGATAGCTCCAAAAAATTGCCAAATCATAAAGGTAACAAAGTTTCAAAATTGACATGAAATGCAGTATTCAAAAAAGCAAAGTTTAAGTTGACCCCGCTCATCAGTTTCAATTACAAGACCCACACCTGAACTCAACGATGATTAAACGATAATTAACTCAAATCCAATAACTAACAGGTGATAATATAAAGGAATTTCAAAAAATCCAAAACCCTAATCTGAAGATTATAAGCGTTAGGGTTTTACCTTTGATGAAATTATTCGAGGGATTGAAGACTTTGGAAAGGAACGTTGAAGGAGAAAATAAGAAAAAAGAAAAAAAAAGAAAAAGGGCGGAAGGAGAAAATATAGTAATGCTAATAATAAAGTTTTATTTGTGAAGACTTTTTTTTAGAGGATGTGATGATTAATGAGGTAAAAAGTCTGGCGGGTCAATTTTTCTATGCTTTCGATACAACCAATACAATTATGTGGAATTATTTTTTCGAAATAAAAAACAATGACGGTTGTTAAGTTTAACTCCCACTTCTGGACGCTTCCAACGGACATAACGGCTATGCGCCTCTTCAGCTGATTTTCAAATACGATTCACCTCTCCTGTTTTTGAAACAAATATTGGTACGAAAATAAATTATATTTTTGAAATAAATACATCATTTGAATCTTTTAAATAAATTAATTTTTTCATTTGTTCACTAAAATTTCTCATGTTTACCTTAGAATGTATTTTGACTTGCACAATCATTAACTTAATAGTTTATAGTTTCGGCGAATTGTTCTGGCGCAATTATTTATATCAAACTATTATCCTGTTAAAAAATTCTTTTTATGATTTTTAATACTTTTTAAACAATTTAATTATAAGTTAATAATAATTTATATAGTTTTTAAAAATATTATTTCTAAAATATCGAAGAATTAATGTCCGAGTTTTTAACCCTTATGCTTTCAGATAGATATTTGTTGTGAATATAGTTAATCATACGTTGAAATTTGTTTTATTTTTGCAAGAATAAGATAGAGAAAAAACCTTGAGAAAAGTAACAGTAAGTTATACATTACATTTTTTGGAGAAATATAAAATGTTAAAATATTCTTTGATAAAAATGGAGCCTTAATTATAAGGAAAACAAAAAGAATAACCAAGTCATTTTTGTTTGGGGAACCAGTGAGAATGAAAAAGAATAAACGGCTCGTGATGCAAACAGAAAAAGTACTTAAAACTTGTTTTTCTAATGTAATAAATTAAAAATGTTAACATCAAAAGTTCTTTTACAATGCTCCTAAAGGCAATCAGACTTACTCTTAATAGCAGAGGTGTGGATAATCAAAGATACACGTAATAATGCAACAAAATTACTTACTAATTTTTTTAAATAGTACAATTCAAAACTTTATGGCTGCAATGAGTAATCTGGATTTCAAAAAGTAATAGCAGAAATTCAATTTATGATTGGACACAGTAATGATTGGTATCCTTGCATCCAAGGGTAAACTAGTTTAGTTTCTTAGTGTTCACCGTACAGTAGAGTGATCAGATACTCTACTAGTTCCCATAGAATTAAATGCTAGAAAGACAAGTAAAGAGACAAAGGACTTTTACGTGAAAAAATTTCATTCAAGGGGACAAAAACCACAACCTACACTTGTAAGATTTCAACTTCACTAACTTGTAATCTAAACTATTACAAATCACTTTGTAATGAGTTTCTTACAAAGACTTCAACACTCTAACTTGTAATACTTCTTACAAGCCACTTTGTCACTAACTAGTTACAAAGACTTTGACTCATGACTAGCTTTAGTCACACACAAGTTTGGAAGATGAAAGATTAAAAGGTTCCTAACTAGTTGCTTCTACAAAGCTTAGTAGGATACAATGAAAACAAAATACAAGATTACAACTCAACTAAGGACATTAACATTACTTGATGAACACGTGTGAGGTCTTAGTGGAGTTGTCTTCTTGCTCTTGAAGCCCTTGAGTCTTTAATGCTTGAGAGCACTCAATGCTTGAATATTCTTAGTAATTGCTCAAGTGAGTATATTGTTCTTCTTGCTTCAAGATATTATCAAACAATGCATATCCAAGAAGGATGTCGAAAATCTTGGAGGTACAAGGCTCAACCACTAGGAAGTGACTGTTGCACTGTTGCTACACTGTAGCGTGAAGAGTAGCAGGCAGTCACCTTTTCTGTCACAGCTTTTTACAGTTGTCAAGTTGACATGTACTTTAATCTGTGAATCCGATGAGGGATCAGGTCCCTTAGCTGGTCTGTCCTCATTCATTACTGCCCTCTGCCTTCTCAATACATTCACACTCCTCAAGTGTGATCTTGGTGAAGCTCTGTTTGCGGGTTCCAACCTGAGGATTACTGAGGGGTACTTTGAAGTACTCGAAGATCCTGGTAAGTAAGAAACCATAGGGAAGACCATGATTACCATCCTTGAGGGAGACAACTTTGTACATGTGATTGATCATTAGAGCTGGTAGGTTGACAGGAGTGAAGTTGTCGAGTGCCTCCATCAGAATAAGGTCAGCCCTGGATGCAACAAATCATCTTTTAGCCCGGGGGAGAAGAACTTTGTTTACCAACTCAAAGAGAAGTTGGTAGACAGGCAGCATATCCTTCTTATGTACCCGGTTCCCATGCTGAACAGACCCAGGTTTGACGATGATTTTCCAAAAGGTGTTGCTGCATACATCCTTCTTTGGATCGACTGAGGATAAGCCCTCTGATGGAATGCCCAGAATTTCTCCCAGGAGAGCATCATCGAACACGATATCCACACCTCCCACCACCACACACGCATGACACTCAGCAGGGGGGAAGAAGGTACCATAGAACTCCCGTACAACATCCTCATAGCTTTTGGCCCCACTAACATTCAAAAGATGGCCCCACTTCTGAAACTCAAGCATAGCCATGGGTTGACTCATGCCTGGCATATCAAGGATATCAGGGTCAATGGTACGCCCCAACAACAACGATTGCCGCTGAACATTTTCTCTCCACTTAGCAGCCTGCACAGAACCAGGTTCCCCTACTGGTTCTTCTTCTTCTTCTTCCTCTCGCTTACGTTTTCCTGACACTTTGACTGATTTTCCCTTAGAACTGGAAGATTTCTATCCACTAACCTCTCCAACATCTTTCTTCTTCACCTTCTCCTCAAACTTCAAGGTTGATGGCTTCACACTCTTCCTAGACACAACCTTCTTTCTTTCTACTAAGGAACTAGGTTCCACAGCAGGTTCCTCTTCAACCTCCACAACTGAAATATTTTTATTCACTGCAATCTGATCATCCTTTACCAGACACCTCCTTTTTGGCTTGTTACACTTCTTGCTTTTCTCAAGAGCCTGATCCACAGCCTTTTTCTTCTGGAGTCTAGTAGAGAGACGCTTCACAGAGGGAGCGGAAATACTGACCCCATGACGAATTTTAAATCTTGCACTAAGCACCATATCATCTTCATCCTCATCATTCACAGGAGCATAGAGAGAAGGAATAGACTCGAGAGGGGGAGTGTAGAATATTGGCTCATTTTGGGACTGAGAGGATGGTGAACCATGTCCCTCACTAGTTTTTTAGGGTGGAGTCTCATGTTGAGTAGACTCGAAGAGTACCATGGTGCCAGCATCCTCAGGAACAGACAAAGAGGCTCCTTGAGTCTCAGGAAGAGTGCAAGGACATTCAAAGGTTTTTTTTTTCCGAGGAGATGGCAATGATGTTTTCGGCGACCTCTTTGTCAGGGGACTCCATGGGAGTTTGAGAGGTGAGAAAGGCGGAGTTAATGTACTGACTAGGATCCTCCTATGAGGCTTGAGAGTTAGAAGAGGTTTCAGGGATGAGTAGCTCAGGCAGTGGTACAGAGGGAGATGGAGGTGGAGTGGCGACTGTACGAGTTAGGGTTTTTGGCGAGGATGGAGATGGTTCCGATTCAGGAGGAGAAGATTCAGGGACTAAAGTTCCCTTAGATGATTCTACTACTGGGGGAGGTAAAGATGGCTTGGGAGCAGAGAGGGTTTCCTTGGATGGTAAGGAAACGTGGCCCTCATCAGGGGTGATGTTGAGGTCGGTAGCAATGGAGGAGGGGACGGTTTCGTCTTGAGATGCCATTGTTAATCACAGTGAGAAAGGAGGGAAAGAAGTATGTGAGAAGGAAACTTTTGGGTTCAGATAAGTGAGAGTGAGTGAAATGGTGAGAAGAGAGGAGTTATGTACAGAGGAGGAGGAAAGGAAACTGGTCCAAGTGACGGTTTGAAGAGTGGGAAAACGTGTAGGGGAGTTGAAAGGTGGAGGGACGCAAGTGATTGATGTGTTTCTGAAAAGGTGGAGAGAGGGAGAGAATAGTGGCAGCAGTAATTAATGTAGTTACTTTTCGAGAAAGAGGGACAGAAAACATATAACTACTAACCTGGCGTATAGGAACCAGGTCCCATACTTGTTTTATTTTGAAAAGAGAAACCTCAGTCCTTCCATGGTCTACAGTTCCACTTCATTAAATTCGGTAATCACCATGCATGTCTACCTGCAAGGGTATTGAAGTGAGTTAAGACTTTATTAGGAAAACACCTTAGCATCTTAACCAGAGTAAGACATTCAAAGCCATAGGAGAACTAGGTTCCTAATTGGGTCTCAGCATGCCCAGAGCCAGTCTGTTCTTCTCAAAGTGTTCTGTTCCAAGTGCTTTGGTGAAGATGTCTGCAATTTGATCTTCAGTGCAACAAAACCTCATGCTGATATGACCCTTTTCAACATTGTCTCTGAGAAAGTGATGTCTCATATCAATGTGCTTGGTTCTTTTATGTTGAACAAGATTTTTTTGCCATATTGAGTGCACTTGTGTTGTCATATAGGAGTGGAATGTTGTCAATGAAAACACCAAAATCCTCCAATTGTTGTTTGATCCACAGCAGTTGAGCACAACAAGAGGCAACTGCAACATATTCAGCTTCAGTTGTGGATAATGCCACCGAGTTCTACTTTCTTGTGCCCCATGATATTAAGAATGATCCAAGAAAATAAGCCATCCCTGAAGTGCTTTTCCTATCTACCAGATAACCTGCATAGTCAGCGTCAGCATAATCAACAAGATTAAAATTGTCACTTGAAGGATAGTAAAGGACCATGTCCTGTGTGCCTTTGAGGTAGCGCAGGATCCTCTTAGCTGCTTTCATATGTGACTCCTTGGGATTGGATTGAAATCTTGCACATACTCCTACACTGAAGACTATATCTGGTCTGCTAGCTGTGAGGTAGGAAGTGATCCAATGATCCCTCTATACATGGTTTGATTCACAAGAGTGCCAGCATCATCCATGTCAAGTTTGGTAGCCACTGCAATGGGTGTGTCAATCACCTTAGAATCCTCCATGTCAAACCTTTTGAGTAGTTCCTTGATGTATTTCTGCTGGCTGATGCAAGTGCCCTTGATAGACTGTTTGACTTGGAGACCCAGAAAGAAGTTCAGGTCCCCCATCATGCTCATCTCGAACTCACTTCCCATGAGTGTTGCAAACTTATTGCACAAAGAATCTGCAGTAGCTCCAAAGATAATATCATCGACATAGACCTGGACAACGAGAAGGTTCCTTCCTCGTTTCTTTAGGAAGAGAGTGTTGTCTATCTTTCCTCTTGTGAACCCATTGTCTAGAAGGAACTTTGACAACCGCTCATACCAAGCTCTGGGAGCTTGCTTCAATCCATACAAGGCCTTGTCGAGCCTGAACACATGTTCTGGGTGGATATGATTTTCAAAACCAGGGGGTTGCTTGACATACACTTCTTCCTTGAGATAACCATTCAATAATGCACTTTTCACATCCATTTGGAACAAAGTGAATTCCATATAAGATGAAAAGGCGATAAGAATTCGAATGGATTCCATACGAGAAACTGGAGCAAAGGTTTCATCATAATCAATCCCTTCTTCTTGATTGTAGCCTTGGACTACCAGCCTGAGTTTGTTCCTGGTTGTTATCCCGTTTTCATCCAGCTTGTTCCTGAACACCCACCTGGCCCCTATGATGGTTCTGTTTGAGAGATGAGGTACCAGATGCCACACTTTGTTTCTCTCAAACTGATGAAGTTCTTCTTGCATAGCCACGATCCAATCAGCATCCTTTAGGGCTTCCTTGATATTTTTGGGTTCAATTTGGGACAAGAAGGCTGAGAAGGCTAGGGAGTTTATAGTTTTGATCTAGTTTGGATTCTGGAATCAAGAGGAGTAATTATGTTATCAAGTGGGTGAGAGCTTTTATGTTTCCAATTTGGAACTTGAAGCTAATTAGTGGAAGTGCTTGGTGCGTTGGTTGGGCTTCCCTGTGACTCCTGTTCTGCAACCTGAGGAGTTACTTTCCGCTGCATCTCCAACTCTTTCCTCAGCTTCTGTGGGAGAGATAGGGGTACCAGGTTCCTCCTGAGGTTCTGAGGAAGAGGTTGAGTTACCTTCCATTGTGCTCTTAGACACATCAGAGATTTCCCCTGGAACCAAGAGTGGTTCGTTGTCTTGATCATCACCATTGTTGTCCTTGTTTGAGAAGGGAGTTTCATTGAATAGTACATGAACACTCTCCTCCACACATTGAGTCCTTTTGTTATACACTTTGTACGCCTTTCTTTGAGAGGAATAGCCCAGAAAAATTCCTTCATCACTCTTGGCATCGAACTTTCCCAGCCGATCCTTCCCGTTATTCAAAACATAACATTTGCAGCCAAAAGCCCTTAGATGAGTTACCTTGGGCTTTCTTCCATTGAGCAGTTCATATGGGGTCTTGTTCAGGAAGGACCTGATCATGCACCTGTTCACCAGGTAGCAGGCAGTATTGATTGCCTCAGCCCAGAAGTTTTTTGCAATCCCGCTGTCTATGAGCATTGTTCGAGCCATGTCCTCCAGATTCCTGTTCTTTCGTTCCACAACATCATTTTGCTGGGAGTCCTTGGAGCTGAAAAATTGTGTGTGATTCCATTTTCATTGCAAAATTCATCAAATCTTGAATTATCAAACTCCGTTCCATGATCAGACCTGATGCATGCCACTTTCATGTTCATCTTCACTTGAATTTTCTTTACAAAGGCCACAAATACCTCAAATGTTTCATCTTTTGAACGAAGGAATAATGTCCAAGTGAATCTAGAGTAGTCATCCACAATCACAAAGATGTGTTTCTTTCCACCCCTACTTGGAATTCTCATTGGTCCACATAGATCCATGTGGATGAGTTCAAGAGGTCTGGATGTGCTAACATCTTTATTTGGTTTAAAAGATGATTTCACATGTTTCCCTCTTGCACATGCATCACATACTTTGTGATCTTTGAACTTTGAAGTCGGCAGACCACGAACCATGTCTTTCTTTATCAGCTTGTTCAACAGAGAGAAACTGGCATGTCCTAGCCTTCTGTGCCAAAGCTCAGCATCATCTTCAACTTCCTTTAGGCAGTTCACCTTCACATGCTTCCAGAGATTTGAAATCAGCAACATAGATGTTTTTGTATCTCTTGGCTATCAACACCACCTCTCCAGTTACTAAACTAGTAACTGTACATGTTTTTGACAAGAATTCCACCTTGTTTCCTTTATCAAAATTTTTTGAAACACTCAAGAGACTATATTTCAAGCCATCCACATAGTATACATTTTCAATTGAGTGTTTCAGAGATCTTCCAACTCTTCCTACGCCTAGGATGTAACCCTTCTTCCATTTCCAAAGGACACATCCCCTCCTTGCAGGGCCTTCAATGAGAGAAAATCCATGGTTCATATGCTTTGAGCATTCACTGTACATAATCCACTGTAGCCCGCTTTCCCTCACTGATCCCTGCACACACAAATCAGTGGTCAGATTTAGGAACCCAAAAAAGTTTGGGTCCCTTGTAATTTGGAAATGGGTGAATGAGAACTTTTCTAGTCCATGCTGGCAGGATTTTATATTTTTTGCCGGGACCTGGTCCCTGCTCAGGCTTTCTCCTACCTGTAAACATTTCATTTTTCCGGACTGATTGGTCCCTGGCTGGACAACTTTCCTTGTAGTATCCATTGTTTCCACAATGGGTACAAAGCCAATTGTCAGGGACTGTGATGTATTTGCTGTGTGGATTATAGGGAGTTTTCTCTTTTAAAAATCCAATTCCCTGCGTATTTTCGCTATTGTTAAAGTACATGGTGGTGACAGCATCTAACGACCATGTCCAATTCAAGGAATTCTTAAGATCAGATTTTGCTCTACTCAGTTCAACCTGTAGCTCTTTGTTTTTCTCTAACTCACTACACAGATTAGCTTTTGCTTCATTCAAATCCTTCTCCAGCCTGGCATATTTTTCACTAGAAATTTCTTTTCCTTTTTCACCACTTGGTGGACCAGGTTCTAGTTCAAGTTTCTTGATAGTTTCCTCTAGACATGTGATTTTATTATGGAGATTGTTTCTTTCTTGCTCTACCGTATTAATTTTCTCATTTAGTCTAGTGTTATCAAGAATTGAACTTTCAGCCTTTCTTTTTAACTCATCTCTCATTGCAGCACTATCTTCACTCTTTTCTTTTTCAAGATTGCCTATGGTGTCCTTTAGGTTCACAACTACCACCAGTAAGTCATCGCTAGTTTGTTCTACTTCTCCTAGTTCAATGGTCAAGAGGTCCTTATATTCAACTAAGGCATAGTATGCATCAATAAGAACATTAGATAAGGACAATAATTTTTTAGGAGAGTAGGATTTCAGATTTCTCTGAACATCCTTGAAGTCTACCTCTTCCGAGTCATCTTCTTCTTCTTTATTAGATAGAGCCATGAGGGCAAACAATGAGTCGTACTCCTTTGCCTTGTTTTCGACTGCCATCATGGAACTGTTTTCTGCTTCAGGTTCCTCGTCTGACTCACTGGATGAATCTCCCCAAGCAGCAAGAGCTTGTCTCACAACATTGTCAGATGCACTTTTTCTACTGAATCTATTGTAAGGAACTTGGTTCCTCTTTGCAACCTTGTTAGTGTTGTATTTGTAGTTGTCCTGTTTCAAGAACGGGCAGTATTTTATGAAGTGTCCAGGTTTGCCACATTTATGACATAGATCATGATTCCTGGGCTTGCTTGAGCTGCCTCTTCTTGGTATCCCACCGTTCCTTCGAACCATTTTCTGGAATCTCTTGGTGAGATAGGCCATGTCATGATCTTCTTCACTTGACTCATATTTTTCCACCTGAAGAACCAGGTTCTTCTTCTTCTTCGGCTCCCGTCTTTCATTGTCCTTTTTCTTCTTCATCTCATATGTCCTCAAATTTCCTCTCAACTCATCCATAGTTAAGGTCTGCAGATCTTTTGCTTCCGTGATAGCATTGACTTTGCTTTCCCAATAACTCGGCAGAAAACTTAAGATCTTTCGCACAAGTTTGTTCCTGGGAATAACTTCACCTAGAGAATGAAGTTCATTAATGATAGAGGTGAACCTGGTATGCATGTCTTGTATAGACTCATCTTCCCTCATCTTGAATAGTTCATATTCTGTAGTGAGCATGTCGATCTTAGACTACTTTACTTGTGTTGTTCCTTCATGAGCCGTCTGCAGGGCATCCCAGATCTCCTTGGCTGACTGACAAGCAGAGATCCTGTTGTATTCATCAGGTCCATTGCCACAAACGAGAATTTTCTTTGCGCGAAAATTCTTTTCCATAGCTTTTCGGTCTGCCTCATCGTATTCCTTTCTGGTTTTTGGTACTAAAAGAACTGCTTCTCCATCCTTTTTTACTGGAACATGAGGGCCATCACAAATGATGTCTCAAAGCTCGGAGTCTTCAGCCATGATGAAGTCATGCATACAAGTCTTCCACCACCCATAGTACTGACCATTGAACCTAGGAGGTCGATATGTTGGTTGTCCTTCTTCGAGATTTGGTGGAGCAGCCATGCTAGATCCTTTCTAGGTATTAACTGTTTAGAAAGAACCCGCTCTGATACCAATTGATAGTTTCTTAGCGTCCACCAAAAAATAGAGTGACCAGGTCCTCTATTAGTTCCCACAGCATTAACTGCTAGAAAGACGAGTAAAGAGACAAAGGATTTTTACGTGGAAAAATCCCACTCAATGGGACAAAAATCACGACCTACACTTGTAGGATTTCAACCTCACTAACTTGTAATCTAAACTATTACGAGACACTTTGTAATGACTTTCTTACAAAGACTTCAATACTCTAACTTGTAATACTTCTTACAAGCCACTTTGTCACTAACTAGTAACAAAGATTTTGACTCATGGCTAGCTTTAGTCACACACAAGTTTGGAAGATGAAAGATTAAAAGGTTCCTAACTAGTTGCTTCTACAAAGCTTAGTAGGATACAATGAAAACAAAATACAAGATTACAACTCAACTAAGGACACGTGTGAGGTCTTAGTGGAGTTGTTTTCTTGCTCTTGAAGCCCTTGAGTCTTTAATGCTTGAGAGCACTTAATGCTTGAATATTCTTAGTAACTGCTCAAGTGAGTATATTGTTCTTCTTGCTTCAAGATATTATCAAACATTGCACATCCAAGAAGGATGTCCAAAATCTTGGAGGTACAAGGCTCAACCACTAGGAAGTGACTGTTGCACTGTTGCTACACTGTAGCGTGAAGAGTAGCAGGCAGTCACCTTTTCTGTCACAATTTTTTACAGTTGTCAAGTTGACATGTACTTTAATCTGTGAGCCCGATGAGGGATCAGGCCCCTTAGCTGGTCCGTCCTCATTCAACACTGTATGATCCGAAATTCTTGGAGACATAGATGACTTGTGATGCTGTGTATACATTAGGTCCTTAACCTGGTCCTTCACATAAAAGTTTGTTAAATCATCAAAATAGAATTCAACTCATCACTAGTAAAATAAATTAGGAGGAGAACTATGAGGTTTTGGGTTTAAATTTCAGTTGAGGTAAAAAATATTAGGTCATTTCATCATATCTATTTAAATTTTAATGGATAGAATTATCCGATAACTATGCTGATAGTAGATAGCATGTAGGGGTGTCAATGGATCTTTAAAAACTGACTAAACCAATAGAACTGAATCGTACTGAATTGATTATTAGATTTATTTCAATAAAATCATAAATTTTTATGTAAATATATAATTGTATCAATAACTAGGATAGATTTTTAATTTAATAAAAAAAAATATCAAGCTGTATTGAATAAATTTATATACAAAATAGATATTTTATATATCAAGTTTTAAAGAAGCATTAAAAGAATTTCCTTGCACCTTAGGATTATGAGAATGGTTACAAGCCAACACGTAATTACAACCTAAATTTTCAACTCCCAAACTAATTATGCTGCTCATATTAAAACTAAATTAGTTTCAGTATCTTGAGTAGCAAGCGACAAGGTATTCCAGTGATCTTAAGTACCAAGCTAAAGGTGTTGAATATCTTCCCTCTTGCATGATTTAGATTTTTCTTATTGAATACTTAATCTTCTAACAAACTATATCCTTGAGTATTATTTTGATTGATATCTTCCCACTCGTATAATTTATATATTTTTTAATTACATAAGGTAAAAGGGAAGGGGGAGGGGATACCAAGGTAGGGAATGAACCTGACACCAACAATGTGAAAGTTTAGATAACCAAACAACTGATCTATTAAGATTCCCCTTATATTTTTTTGTCTTTTCTTAATTTTTTTATGTTGTTGTATACTAGAATGGATCTCTATTATGAAAATATTTTATATTCCCTTGATTTATCGTCTTTTAAACAGTAAAAAATGTCTAGAGAATTTTCTTGATGTCCTAGGTAAGTGCGTATCTTATTGCGCTCTAACTTCTATTAGTACCTCTTATATGATATTTTAAGAAAAATATCAAAAATTAATCGAATACGATACCAAAGAGAAACCGAGATTATTCGAACGATTTCGAAAATTCTAATTTTTGTTATATAAAATAGAGTAACCAAAGAATTGGTATGATACAAATTTTATAACATAATCGACTAAATTGAAATATTGATACCCCTAGTAGTAGGTACCCATTAAAATAGACGGGGTGCAAACAAACTAGCTAAACACCACCCTCATCAAAAAAGAAAGATTGTTATTCTTAGTTAGATTTTAATAGCATATTTGATCAAGCTTTCACGATGTTAAAAGACTTTTTTTTTTTCAAAAAAGTGCTTATTGTAGAGGTTTGATGTCACTACCTGGAATTCTCACCATAGGGACCATAATGACGCCTAACATTTCACTTGATAGGCAAGCCAATGTTAGAATACTTTTTAGTCATTTTAAAATAAATTAAATTAATTGATACCAATTAAACTGAAATAACAGAAATAGAATTAAAACAGAGTGTGAAAAGCCATAACAACCACAATATCTAGATACAACCCCAGATCTGGTACCACAAGTACACGAGCGACTAGAATAATACAGATAATAGTCTGAATGAAAAACTATCTGAAAAGAAATAAACAGCTAGGATAAGGTAGAAAGGGACTTCAGGGTTGCGAACATCAAGTAGTTGTACCTCAAGTCCCCGTCCGATGGTCAATCCGAGCAATCTACTGACCGCTGCTAGGACCGACTCCAAAATCTGCAATGGAAGTGCAGAATTCAGTATGAGTACAACCGACCCTATGTACTCTGTAAATGTCGAGCCTAACCTCGACGAAGTAGTGACGAGGCTACGGCGGTTCACTTAAAATAACCTGCACGCAGTGTAGTAAATATAACAGGAAATAAATATGAAAAATAAGGCAGTTAACTTATGAAAATAAACTCAATCCTCGAATATCCGTAAAACCAGAAATACCAATCCTCATAATCTCGTACGAAAACACCAAAGCCAACACAAGACAACAAGGAATACAAAACACACAACCCGTTGTGGCTCGCAACCCGATCCCGCCGTACATACACTATTCTCCCTTATTTCACAATATCAATATCAATAATAACAAGTACTACTCATTGCGGCATGCAACCCGATCCCACCATATAATCAGAATCAATATCATAATCCTCCCTTATTTCATCATATCAATCCTCCTTTAGTCCACCTGTTGCGGCGTACAACCCGATCCCACTATATCAATACTCCTCCTGTATTCCACCGTTGTGGCGTGCAACCCGATCCATAAACAAAAATCAATAAATATAATAAACTCCATAACTCAATTCACAAGAATCTCTATGAATAAAGAATATGAAAGCAAAGCATAATGGAACCTCGTATCTAATCAAGAAATGCTACAATGATACTAAGCAACAAGACAAGCCGAATATATGACAATTAAAGTGCACAAGAAGGACAATTAAAACAAGTAGCAATTAATCATGGAAGCATGGGAGAAACTAACATTTTAATACGAGAATAGTAGATGACAAGTAGCAAATAGGAAGCAATTAAGCATGTAACAATTAAGACAAAATAAAATATTTAATGAAATGCGGAAAAACATAAAACAAGTATTTTGACAGTGTATATACACTCGTCACCTCGCATATACGTCGCTACACATGAATTTCACATAGCACATAGATCAAGAATTCCTAATTCCCTCAAATCAAGGTTAGACCCAACACTTGCCTCACTCCACAAGCAAATCAAAGCTCTACCGGCACCTTTCCTCTAAAATCTGCCTCCATACCAATCGAATATAACCAAAATCGACTCAATAAACATTAAATAATGCTAGGGAAGTCAATTACAAGACATAAAGTTAAGATCTTTACACATTTCTCAAAAAGTCAATAAAAGTCAATCCCAGGCCCACTTGATCAAAATTCGAGGTTTGGACCAAAACTCATTTACCCATTCACCCCGAGCCCAAGTATGTAAATAGTTTCGAAACTCGGCTTCAATTTGAGGTTTAAATCCCAAATTTACAAAAAAATCCCAATTCTTCATAAATCCTAATTTTCTACCATGAAAATCCTAGATTTGATATTGAAAACTTATAAAATGTAATGCGTAATTGAAAAGAAGTAGATTAAAGTCACTTACCAATGAATTTGGGAAGAAAATCTCTTGAAAAAATCACCTTTAAGAAGTTTAGGTTTGAGAGTTTGAAAGATATGAACTAAATCCCGTTTTTCCCTTCTTTTGTCCAGGCGCAGATGTCGAAATTGCGACAAATTACGAACCCCGCAAATGCGAAAAAGTCCTCGCAAATGCGAAGCATTCACATCTCTGCTGCCATCGCAAATTGCGATGGTTTGTTCGCAAATGCGAACACTAGAACTTTGCAAAAATGACCAATTGATCGCAATTTGCGATCCCTATTGTCCCAGCCCCCTTTTCGCAATTGCGAAGAAGTTTTTCGCAAACGCGAACCTGACAAAGGATCTGTATTATCGCAAATGCAAATCAGACCTCGCAATTGCGAGATCTGAGGCCTGTGCACCAGAACCAGCAAAGTCCTAACTCATTCAACACTCCGCCACGCGTTTGGAACTCACCCGAGTCCTCGGGGCTCCAAACCAAACATGCACACAAGTCCAAAAATATCATAAAAACTCGCTCGCGTGATCAAAATACCAAAATAACACCTAGAACTACGAATCGAACACCAAAACGAATGAACTTTGTAATGAAACTTAAGAACACAAAATTTCTCAACCGAACGTCCGAATCACATCAAATAAACTCTATTTTGCACCAAAATTTGCATACAAGTCTTAAAAACTATAATGATCTTATACCAAGTTTCGGAACTGAAATCCGAACCCGGTAACAACAAAGTCAACTTATGGTCAAACTTATGAATCCTTTAAACCTTTAAATTTCTAGTTTTTAATAAATTATGTCAATTCAAGTTAGGGACTTCCGAATTAGATTGCAGGCATACACCCAAGTCCCAAATGACGATACAGACCCACCGGGAGCGTCAAAACATCGATCCTGATCTATTTACACAAAATGTTGACCGTAGTCAGCTCAAATGAGTTTTAAGACTCGATTTCACATTTTCATCAATTTTCTCATAAAAACCTTCTGGGATAAGGACATGAACCGCACGCAAATCGAGAAAGGATAAAAGGAGCTACTCAAGGTTCCAGAATACTGAAATGAAGGGTAAGACTATAAATGACCTATTTGTTGGGATATACTATTAACCATGCGGTTTAGACATAGTATTTTATTTTATTCTTTATGGAACAATTATATATTTAATTTACTCAATTCAATAAAGTACTATTTTAAATAGATCATTTGTTACATGTGTGTCCTTTTAGTTATGTATTAGACAATTTAGTGTATGGAGTCTTAGCTCATGCACAGAAGATTAAATTGTTGGTTCTCATAATTAATAAATTTTGCTCACAATCAAAGATATTATTGGACAAAATATCTTGATGATTGTAGCACAAGATTATAGTATAATTTGTCTTGATTATGAGAGTGATTTTACTCCGACTTCTTGTGCTATTATACTCAGTGTATATTGAACGGACCAAGTAGAGAAAAGATGTTGTTGTACTGAATATATAAAATATTTTCTCTAATTCATTAAATGAGCTTATACTCCTAATCTTGATATAATTATTATGATCAATGTAATTTGTTTATTGTTTTTATTTATCAAAAGGTACGACTCTATTCCGAGTTAGTGTATGCCTAATAGATTGGACAATAACGAATAACATTTGTGAATAATATTAGTTGATAGAATCCTTGACTCGGTCTTGAGTTTGATGATACCCTTTTATATAAGCTTATAAGTTTTCATGTGAAAACCCGGCTGGTGGATTTTGTATCTGTCACATGAAATAAATTAAACGGAATTGTAAAAGATTTAATTAGTTGATTAAATTAAATTTTCAGTGATTTAATTTGATTAACTGGTATTTGAGATCTTAACATGGAGAGTTAAAATAAGTGTTATTGAATTTTTGAATTTCATACTGAGGAGTTCAATTGCAATTTTTTAGTGGAATAAATTGCAATTAATTATAGTAAGAATTAATTCATGCTAATTTCGAATTAATGCTATAATTGGTAGCCTCTTATTATTTCTGTGATCCCTGCTATACCTAGTAAAAACGTGGACAAGACTTGGATAAAAAGTGACTTGGGAGGAAAGTCATCCGTTAGAGTTAGACTGCAGCCCTGAATTCTTGCTGTTTGGAAGCTTTGTCCAACGATTTCAAGAGGTTAGTGCTTCTAATCTTGTGATTATAGCATTGTCTAATTTACATGTATTAGATGCGTGGCTTGTTTGGTTGCTTTTGCTGTGCATGTTCTAACACTATCGAGTCATCACATTTGACCAAGTTTTTAGGGAAAAAAAAAAGAATTTTTGAGTAGAAGCAAAAACTATTTTTTAGAAACTAAAAAAAAAAGTACTTTTCTCAGTAGTTGTTGTTTTTAATTTTTTTTCTTGACATCCTTAGCAAAGAAATTCATATACCAAAATAATTTTACTTAATTTTACCTAATAATTACGCTATTCGAAGCATTTCTCCTCTCCGGAGTTTTATTAGATGGTCTTGTCCATCACAGTGCAACAAGAAGCCAATTACGTTGGTCAAAGTTTTTCGAATCAAATTACAGTTTTTCATATTATACTTAACTAAAACTGAAAAAGCTAATTATAGTCTTTCGTAATAAATATTTTAAATTATTTATATACCTACATAATGTATATAAACCGCAGTTGTTCCCTGTATTTATAAATTATAGTTTTAATTGAAATAAGGTGAATACACTGTAGAAGACACAACTCAACAAGCAATAAGCAATTTCTCAACAATGAAAACACAAAATAAAACAAAGATGCTATAGATGTATGAAATCAGTCCTAGGGATAAAGTGGATCTTAGGGTAATCATGGGACACATGTTTTATTCTGCTTTTGACCAATAATTCCGAGGATGCTCATTGATGATCTGCTAGTATCTTTAACAAACTAAAGATTTAATATGCGTCGGCACCTATTTATTAAGTATTCATTATTTGTTTTTTTTTTATATTATCAATATGCTTTATTGAAGTTGAAGGAAAGAGTAGAAGAGAACTTTGGAATTGGAATAACAACTATTCGTCTTAATCTATTTTGTGTGCGACTAAAAGGATGACGGGAATTAGAGCATAAGGTTTGTGAGCACGTGATTTTTACCCATCATATGCTCCTATAAATTCGTTGAATTTTAGTGATTAATTGTAAATTATTTTTGCATTGAATAATCATAATTCATCCTATAAAATTGATAAATAATTTAAAAAATTGTATAATTAGGTGCATAACCTTAATTATTTTTAGGAAATTACAAAATTTATTCTTCAAATAATTACAAATGTTAATTGATAATTTTTTTTAATTCACTCGTTAACTAATTTTTTCTTTTTCAATTAGATAAAAACTAAAATTATAGCTAATTAATATACTATTTAATAATTAATTTAATTAGTTAATGATAAAAATATGATTAATTGACATAATGTGAGTTAATGGTTAAATTATTAATTTAGTCATTTATCTAACAAATTATGAATTTGATTGATTAGGAGTATTAATTAATTATTTTATTCTTAATTAGTTTATAATTTGACGAAAATAAGTCAGACTTAATTTTTACATTTTTGAATTTAATTGGAATTAGTGTTAATTAAATTAATTTAAGCTTAATTGACCCTAGAGTATTAAAATCGGACCTGGGCTAATTTGCCCAAACCTAAAAGTAACACTACACCCCAACCCAGTTGCGCCCAATCCGACCAGCCCTTTACACCACTCAAAACGACTCCGTATTAAGCCCCCTCTCATCTCAGCCGTTGGATCACTTTGATCCAACGGTCCGGAACCAGCCATCTCAATCCCTATATATATGTCCTATCAAGCCCCTACCCCCTCAGAACTCACCCCACTCGCCCATCTCTCTCACAGACCCAAACCCTAGCCGCCTTTAGACCCAATTGGTTCCGTCGCCTCCCGCCACCAGAAATCGCCTATCGGTGACGGACCACCACCAAATGACCCCAAATCTTCACCAAATAACCTCCTTTTCATCCTCAACCACCTCCCACTATTTGTTTCTTTAAAAAATCGTCCAAAAATTCCCAATTTCAGATCTAAGAATCTAAAATTCTAGTTCCCTATTATAGGCTGATCCAAGAACAATTAACGACTCATACCTACATGAGTCAATAACTCTTGATGAGAGCTATTGATTCATGTGGGTTTGAGCTATTTTCAAACCCCCCGGAGTCCGGCCAAGGTCTAGTGACCTCAAAACTTTTCGGCCAAAACCACCCTACTGGTATATCCCCCCCTATTTGTTTACTATTCTGTTATTTTTCTTTTTCTTATTTGTTTTCTTTCTTTTTCATGAAGCAGAATCATAGGTGTTTGTTTGGGATTACTGTTTTAGCATGTTTCCATTAGTGTCGTCTTAGTTAACATCATGTTTTAGGTGTTTACATCCCTTATGATTTTGTCTATAGTCTCCTCTCTTCCTTACTATTTCTGTGCACAGTTTGCTTTGTTTTCGTTTAGATTAGTTTTTCCCTTTTATCATTATTCTGTCTCTGTTTATGTGATTACTTCAAAAACTTGAACGGATTTCATGTTAGATTGCTTAAGTAATTAGATTAGGGTTATATTACGATGTGAACCGTTTCTATGATTCCTTGTTTAGTTTTATTAGATTATTTGTCAATGTTTCATGATTGTTTTGTTCATATTAGTAAGCATATAGTTGTTAGGACGCATTGTTTTGCCTTAGCATCTATAGCGGTTAGTTGCTTAGTAGCCCTCTTGAGTATATTAAAATAGGATAGCCGATTAATTAGGCTGATATTTGATTTTGAACCAGTGAATAGTCATGAATCAGTCAAGGTGACTAAATTTCTAAAAAAAATATATACTTAGGTTAATAGTTAACTAAGTCTTTGATTTTAGTCAAAGTTATTTAGATCTAATTGACTGAGGTAAACCAATTAACCTAAGTCTAATGGACTAAACTAATTAACCTGAACTAATTGACAAGTTATTAAAACTAGAGTTAATATCTAATAATGGAATTAACCTAAGCCTAAAATAACTAATAGTATAGTTAGAAACTTACTCTAAAAATCTAATTAACTAATTAAGCTAATTATCTAACCTAACTTCCTAAAAGAGACTAGACCTTTAATTTCATCAAAGATTTAGCATGGCTTACTAAGTTAAAATTAGTCAACACCTAATTAACTTAATTCCTAAACAAGTCTAAAATCAGTTAGGAATTAAATCCCTTAATTAACTAAGTCCTAATTTCTAAAAAAAGATAAATCACTTCTTATAAGTCCTAGAACAATTAATTAGTCACATAAGGTCCTTTAATTAATAACCCAAGCCCAAATCAAGGTTAATCTAATTCGAGTGATGACTTTGTAATAGCTAACTAAGTCTTAATCCTAGCTAAGACTAGCTAATTAAGTTTAATTAACTAAAGTAACTAATTAGGATCAACTAACCCAAGTTAATAGGTAACCCCAATCAACGTTAACCTTAGTTACCTAAAGGGTAATTCTAGAGACTTTTAGGGGTAGTTTAGTATTTTAGTTGAAGGAATCTTGGTTGTAACAACCCAAGAACCTTCTAGAATTAGAAAATCAGATTTTAAGGGGTATTAAGGTCATTGTAGGGGCTGGAAGTTTCTGGAATAAGAGCAGTTGTCCCAAAGGATAAGGTGACAATTGGCTATGAACTATTTCAGCTCATTAGATAGGGAATATGCTAGGTATATCTCATCCCCAAGTCCCTTATAAATACACCCATTCTCCACATTAGAAGGACCTTCGTTTTTACACTCTATTTACTCTCTTTTACACTGACTCAGCCACTGAAACATATATGAAAACACAGCAAAATCAGAATAGTTGCATTCATAAACAAAAAAAAAACTTCAAAAATATGTATTAGTGAAAAGATTTGATTTCATTCAAGAATCATCAAGGTTCTTGTGGTTTTCTCAGCTTTGGTTCTTGGTTGGTAGTCTGATTTCGAGGTTTCTTGTCTAAATATTCGAGTTCTAGGTGGTTCATTCCTATTGGTTTTTGCTGGACTTTGGTTGGCCTGCTCTTGTTGTTGAATCTTTCTCCTCTTTGCTGTTTTGTTGATTTCCTGGCCTTTATTTGGTCAGGATTCTTGTTAACTTTCTCTTTAAAAAGGTATGTAACAAGTTCATGCTTTAATGAAATTTTCAGTTTTGAATCATTGTTCATTATATGCTATGATTTCTTGCTTAATATGTTAATATGTGTTGCCGGTATAAGTGGACCTTGAGTTTCTATCCTTGTGTTTAGACTATGAATTCTGTGTTATTTAAGATCTACAAGGATGAGTTAGGCTTGGTTTTGTGTATGCCACGGTTTTTACATGAGATAATTTGCACTAGGGTAGATGAATTTGACTTCTTAATAGTCAAATTCACCCCATAATAGTGCATAAACAGTAGTGTAGTCTGCTGAAAATTACCCCTTAATGGGTATAAAATGTGTAATTAAGAAGAGCTTTAAGGAAGGGAATTCGAGCCCATGAAAATTGCCGGATTTACTTCTCAAAGTGCTAATAGTGGTCAAAGTATTTGACTAAATACTAATAAGGATGACTGTTAAGAGTCTAAACAAAGTGACATCATTGGATTTGAATCTGACCCCTTCTATGGTTAAATTCAGTCCATAAAAAGGCATGAACATATTTTGTTCTCCTATGGCATCATTAAGGTTGAATCTAACTTCCTTTTATGGCTATATTCATCTTACAAAATGCCCAAAGGTCTGTCGTTAATACTGTCCAAGTATTCAAACTTTGGACTTATAATTTTAGATTAACATTGAAAAATGCAGGTTTAAGTCTTTGAAGAACATGTTGCTGGCTTGCACAGGAGCAACAACTAGTTTTGTTTTCCCTTCTTTATTTTTCCTATTAGTAAAAACCTGTATTAAGTTATGGTTTAGGAGTAATGTAATAGCATATCTACAGTCTTTTATATACATTTTCCCTTTTCAGTTGTAAATATAGACTGAATTATATAAAATTTATGATCAGTTGTATTTTTTTAAATCTGAAACGTTCATTATTATAGCAGTTATGGGCCAGACCTGCTAAGGTCACCCGAGCTGGGCCAGACTCGTGAGCATGGCCCAATTGAGCCTGATAGTGTCGGAATTTCAGGCTATGGGGCCTGGAATGTTAGACCCATTAACTGTGTTAAACAATCTATAACTAGTTTTTTCTCTTCTGTTGTCAATTAGCATGAGGAGTATTTCATTTACAAAATTCACTGTAAATTTCTCACTACTGAACACAAATGGGTTTCAAATCAATTATCAAAGATAGAATCTAAAATTCGAATTTTTTCTTAGACTGTCTGTTCTAAATAAAAGTAACTATGACTCAGTTTTACACACCTTCATGTTTCTAACTTATTTCCTAAAAGGTATCAAATGATCTTAATCCAAGAGGTCTCGTTAATTTGGTTTTATGTTCAAAAGGCTGTTCTGTCGCAAAATTTAAGACAAAGTTCCATGTTGGATCCATGAACTATGTATAAATACCCTTGTTTAGTATATAGGAGTAGGTCAAATGGTAAAGAAATCTTGTACGTGTAACATTATTTCGCAATTCAAATTTGCCTTATTTATTACCATATAAATGCGAATTGTGTTAGCATGTTTGTTCTTAATTGTTTAGCTATTTGATTTTGAATCATGTCCAAATGACCTAATTAGGATGGCCTAAAGTGATACAAATCAGGCTAGACTAGGCCATAGCCCAATACATGACTTGTCTTGGGATTTTTAATTTAGATTTAGTGAATCTCGAAAGCCTTTTGGATATTGAATGCCTTGGACTTAGAAAAATAAATTAATCATCAAAGTATACGTTCGCGTAACTTTGAATAAGATCAAATAACCCTTTTTCTCAAATTGTGTATACGTTTACGTAACACAAATAAAGACTAAAATGAATACTCGTAGAGACACTTTTAGGAACGAATTTCTTAAAATCATCGGAATTGCATACACGCCCGCGTGATGTGATTCCGGTTTCTTTTTAACAACAAAATAAAATACGCGCATGCGCAACTTTATTTATCTCCTTAAATGAGTTCAGTGTCGAGAATTATGTACACGTCCGCGTGACATGATTTTAAACACATTTCAAACTCTACGGGTTTACGCATACATGACCCGTCTCAAAATAACTCTTTAAATATAATGAATAATAAAAGCGGTAAAAAGATTAAAAATGCACATAGATACAAAAGCAGTAATTAAACAATTTAGGCCAAGTTTAATCATTAAGAGACCGTGTTAGAACCACGGAATTCGGGAATGCTTAATACTTTCTCCCGGGTTAACATAATTCTTTCGGATTTTTGGTTTGCAGACATTTTAAACAGAGTCAAAATTTTCTCGGTTTGCGATTTCAATAAATAAATGGTGTCCCGGAACACCGTAAAAAATCCGGGTGGCGACTCTGAAATAATAATAAATCCCAAAATCGATTTATGTCACTTTAATTGGAAAACCTCCCTTATTACCCTCACCGGATGAAAAAGAAGGTGTGACAAAGTTTAACTTATCTAATCCCAAAGTGAACTGGTCCATTAATTCCTTAACCCTTTTTGAATAAAATTTATAGAAATTATGAAACTATGTAACAACATTCATGACATGCAGTTTGCAACGATTCTTTTGTGATAACAATCACAAAGATAGATACGAAGAAAAATATAATTTTATTGATAAATAATATGAATATAATTCGATTTGTTTCATGGATTCTTCTTTCTTAATTATCTTTGTAGTTCAAGGTTGGAGTAACATGTTTCTTGAACGTAAGATGATGCAGACTTTCTTAGAATGTATTTGTTTTCCATGAAAGAATGTTGTGGATCTTCTTGAAGTATTTTATTATCAAGAAGTATCCAACAACATCTTGATCTAATTTTTGTGAGTATTCCTATTTGATTTTCAAGAAGTATCCGACCACACATCTTGATCTCTTTATGAGTATTCTATGAGTTTATAGAATTTCGAGATGATCTTAATTTTTGAAATGCTTTTTTAAGGGAATGTGTAACCTTTTTTTTATAGGAGTGACCCCTAGGGTTAGGGTAGAGAGTACCCTAAATTAGACTTTCGATAGAGCAACCTCCAAGCAACCCTAATAGACTCATGAAATTTCAAGAGTCGTCTTCTAATATTTTGAATTTAAAATTTAGCCCAAATTTCATATGAACTTTTTCCGTTAAAACTTTAATGTCTACAAATACTGTAATCACTTTTTTTCCTTTGCAGGGAAATTGTTTAGAAAGTGTTGAAATAGTTGTAGCTAAAGAGCAATTACTCGACTTTTCAAGTAATAATAACGCCAAATAATGGGAATAGAGATAATCTTTTATTGCTGATTTTATTATCTTTATTACTTATGCTTCTACTTGTTTTGAGAAGCTTTTGTCTTCCAAGGTCAACCCAAATTAATAATAAAAAGACTTTCCTTTCATTTATTTGTGATTTTGATTACTTATTTATTTATTATTTTTTGAAGCACCTTAGTCTTTAACAAAAAAATAGTTTCTTGTACGAAAGAAGAACAAAATCATAATTCAACTCTAGCATCCTAAAAGTAAACTCTTTGATTGTGACATCCTATACAATCTCAAACAGTAAAATACAAAAAAGATATTAAGTAAATATAAGTCTTAAATATTAGGGATACTTTTTAAAATCGTGCCAGCGTAGCCTTAATAGGCCAATATTAGTAGACTATATACATTAATTTCATAAATGAGAGGAGATTACATCATTAAAAACATGTTGTCAGATTAACTTTTATGATAATGGAGTAACACTATTCGTCTTTATCCATTCTCTCCCAAATGACTCCTGGCTATCTTTTTAGGTTTTTATTCATGAGCCCTACGTAAGATATGACTAAAGAGATAATTAATTGATCTTTTTCTTTTTATATAAACAAACCTAACAAAGATACTTTTCGGAAGATCACAAGTTAAATCCTGAAACTTTACAGGTAAAAATAGCATCGGCTAGTTAGTTTTCGGACCGATCATTCAAAAATAATCCGTATTTGTCAAATTATTGAAAAATAACTATATTTTGCTGCAATAGAAATCGATCCAACATAATATACTAAAGTTTGTTGCACCTGTGTATGAACTTCCAGCATATTATGCTGGAACTCCAACATGCGGAAAGTTCCAGCATAATATACTGGAGATTCAAACACCTGTGTATGAACTTCCAACATATTATACTGGACCAGTATACTTTGCTGGAACTCCGATATATTATGCTGGAGTTCTAGTATACTTATGCTGGAACTCCATTATATTATGCTGGAGTTCCAATACACTTATGCTGGAACTCCAGTATAATATACTGAAGTATTTTTCTGATTTTGAATAATGTTTTCGTTCGAATTTATCTTTACATAAAAATTGGCTAAATTTCGATTACTTTTGAAAGTGTAGCTATTTTTAAACGACCACTTGTTAATCTGACTATTTTCGAATTTCGCCCACTTTACATGCTTCAGATGTGCATCCTTAATGTTTTCCAAAAAAAAAAAAAATGAATCATTAGTTTATTAAAAGCCGTTGATTTTTACAAAGAATATATCAAATTGCCCAAATTTCATGAGAGGGAAATAATAGGTGCCATTACTGTTGAGTACATTAACAGAAAGCTCTACAAAAATTAAACTAAAAAAGAGATAATTCCTCTAGAAGAAGAAGTATCAAAATTGTCATCTATTTCAATTACAAGCCATCTTACTTCATAGCCAACAAGAGTATCTTAAACTTGTATTATATTGGAAGGCCAATAAAAATTTATGTTGTTCGGACTCTTTAAAAATGTCACATCAAAGCGTGTAGTATTTTTAAAGGATCGAACATGTATTCGGCTGCCTTTTTGAAGAGTCCGAACAACATAAGTGAAAATAGTTCGGTCTAGCTAAGTCTCACCCTTGTCGAAGTCTTGTTCATCACAAACAAATCTTTTCCAAAACCAATGATCCCTCCAGATTTTTTCCATATTTTCAATTGGCAAATTCCTCGTCTCTGGCAATAACAAGTAGACAAATCCAGTCATAATAGCAACCCATCCACCAAAGAAGAAGAAAATTCCAGATTTGAGGTGGCAGAGCATAACCAAGAAAGTCTGAGCAATAATGAAAGTGAAAATTAAACCAACAGCCACTGTTATACTTTGTGCTGCTGACCTTATTTCTAATGGAAAGATTTCACTTGGAACTAACCATCCTAAAGGACCCCAAGACAAGCTAAAACCTGCAACATAAATGCATATCAAGATCAAAACCAATAGACCATATCCTTTACTCAATGCTCCTTGGTCTCCTAACTTAGCTGCCATTATTCCCCCTATCAACATTTGTGATATAAACATTGTGATTCCCCCCGAACTGAACATAGCTCTTCGCCCGACCTTGTCAACTATCAACAATGCTAGAAACGTCGCGCTGGTGCCTACCACCCCTGTCACTACAGCAGACAACAGTGATGCACTTGCACCTAGGCCTATTGTTTGGAACAAAATTGGAGCGTAGAACGAGATCACATTGATTCCTGTCACTTGCTGAAAAAATGGTATTGCTATTGACATAACTAGTTGAGGCCTGTATTTACGTTTAATAATTTGCTTGAAGGGGTGCTTCACAGTTTTTGACTTGTCACTTGCTTTGATGAGATCATCTAGTTCTGTTTGGACGTCGAGTGTACCCCTTACGCGTTGTAGAATCTGCTTAGCTTTTTGATGATCTTTGCCATGTTGAATTAGACTGTTTGCTGTTTCAGGGAGAAAAAGTGCTCCTACTGTTAGAACTGAGGCTGGAGCTGCAGCCATTGCCAAGGAAATTCTCCAACCCCAACCGCCTTTAATCTTTTCAACACCATAGTTAAGAAGGCTAGCTGATAGAACTCCAATCCCTACACAAAGTTGGAATGCAATATTGAAAGATCCTCTGTACTTGGGAGGTGCCATTTCTGAGAGGTATAAAGGGACTGCCTGCAGCCAAAAGACGTTAAATGTTTTGTGTCTCTTTTGATATATTTCTTGAAGATATTCTTTGTTTGGTTCCACATTACTTCTGGTTATTTCGATCCCAATGGAAGTCTGTCCATAATATTATTCAAATCAAAGGACGTACGTAGAAGGCACGTTAATAGGAGAAAGTGTACCTGATTTGCAAAACCAACCCCTACTCCTAGCAGGACGCGACCAAGTAATAGCATGTAGATATTGGACGCTGCGCCTCCAATGGCAGAACCGATGAGAAATGCTACTCCACCAACTAGAATTGATGGTCTACGGCCAAATGTCCGAGTGACAGGTGAAGCAACGAAGGAAGCAATGAGGCCAGCAATGTAGAGTGAGGAAGTGAAAGAAGTCAGTAGTTGGCTGTCAAATATACAGTAGTTGCTTATTTTGGAGACTTGTTTCATCTTATTATACACATCTGGAAAGAATTTCTTCAGAAACGGTTCCATAGAGATTACTCCACCTTCAAAACACACCAGTAAGTTAGTAAAAACCTACAAAAACAGTTTGTCTTTGAATGGTGTTAACAGTTATATAAAAGTAAAAGTGGATATCGAAAAGAACCT
The DNA here is from genome assembly GCA_005239505.1 of Nicotiana paniculata. Lineage (NCBI taxonomy): Eukaryota > Viridiplantae > Streptophyta > Magnoliopsida > Solanales > Solanaceae > Nicotiana > Nicotiana paniculata. Next base: position 81,286 of record ML330997.1, on the reverse strand, counting down.
GAAATTCCAATATCATAGCCAAAGATGATTCCTCCAGTAGCAGCAACCATGGATGATAACACCACAAACCATGTAATCCTGCCATTGTATTTGGCAGAATTCTCATTAGTTGGGACAATACCAACTGCCATTTCTTCTCGTCAAGTTTAGATTCTATGAGTTTAGAGGAAGATTAAGAGTGAAGATTGCGAGCTAAGAATGAGAGCTCAGACTTAGGGAGCATGAACGTATAGGACTTTAAGGTAAGAAGAATTCGGTCATGACTCATGACTTTTAATAAATCAACATCAGTAAATAAATTACATAGGTCAATGGGTTGCAACTGGAAGGCGGTATCTACTCGTTGGACTTTAGGGGCATATGACGATTAATGCTGAGTTGAATTAGTCATGCTTTTGACCTTCTTGTCTTGTTCTGATGCCATATTGATTCACTACTTCGAGTATTATGGCAAATAAGTTGATATAGTTCTGAATTTTCTCCTAAAATCTGTTCACATCATAGAAAGTGGCAAGTTATATGATCTTTTCCTTTCCTTGTAATAAATGCTAAGAAGAAACCATCACAACTATATAGACCTGGACAACTTAGAGACCGTTTGCATGTTTTTGTCAATACATCGTATTATCGATAAAAATTTTCTGAATTGTTAATGAAAGTTTATAGTCGTTCACGGCCGATAGTCTTAGTAGCATGTATGTCCTTTCATATTCTTAGGTTCTTATTACGTTATATGTGGTTTTGTTCGCCTCAGGTATTGTATTCCTTGTTGCTATTATTTGGTACTACTTATTCTTTATCTCTCCCTTTTTCTTTTCTCTTCCATCTTTCTTCCTTCCTCGCCTTCCTCTTCTTCTTTTTGCTTTTCCTGAACCGAGGGTCTATTGGAAACAGCCTCTCTACCTGCATTAGGTAGGGGTAAGGTCAGCGTACAGACTACCCTCCCTAAACCCCACCTGTTGGGATCAAACTAGGTTTGTTGTTGTTGTTGTATTGTTAACTCTCAGAATCAATGCGGACTTAGTGTGGACAAAATTAAATGAATGCAAATAATCCATATAGGTGATAGTAACCAGTTAGGATTAAGGTTTGGTTATTGTATGCCAGATTATAGTTAAAGGACAACCTAATGCACAAGACATCCCGCGTTCACGCAGGGTTCGGGGAAGGACCGCATCCGAAGGTTATGATGGAGATAGTCTACTCTAATGCAAATATTAGTGACTAATTCCACGGCTCGAACTTGTGTCTTATATGTCACACGAAGACAACTTTACGGTTGCTCCAAGACTCCACACATGTCTGCCAGATTACGAGTGAAGTGCAAATTTGGTGACCTAGTTGTTTTAGAGAACCCCATTTTTTTCAAGGGCGCATTCTTTGTCTCAGGTAGTTAAGTACACAAACACTGTCATTACCGAGATCCAACCCCCATAAAAGAAGAACATCCCAGACTTGAGGTAGCAGAGCATAGCTAGAAATGATTGAGCTACAGAAAAAATCCCACAGCTACAATTATACTTTGTGCAGCTGACCTAGTCTCTAGTGGATAAATTTCACTTGGAATCAGCCATCCTAATGGACCCCAAGACAGACAAAACCCCACAATTTAAATGCTAAATTACCTCAAAACCAGTAAACTGTACCACTAGCTCAGACAACCATGGTCCCTTAATTTAAGTAGAGAATTATTTATGGCACAAACATTTGAATTCCTCCAACTTGAGACAATATTATCCGGCCGACTCAGTCTTTAGCAATGACGAGAGCAAGATTCTATCAGCACCAACAACTCCAATAAACACTGCAGATATATATATATATACATATATGAGTGATGCATTTCACCTAATCCAATTGTTGAAAGAATGTAGGAGCATAGAAAGAGATCACTTTAATCCCTTAAACGTATTGGAAAACTGGGATTGCTATTGATAAGACAAGGTGAGGTCTATGCTTCTTTTTTAATAATATCTGTATATACAAATTCATTGCATTGATGAGATCATCTAGTTCTGCTTTGACTTCTTCTTTTCGTCTGTACTTCCGCGCAAATAATCCTTTATAAGGTCCGAATACAAAAGAGGAGCAAACGTATATGTTGATCCAAAGAGTCTGAGGCGGTTCCAATTATGTCATTTTAATAAAGGGCTAGAAGCCAAAATATTTCCCATTTTGCGTTTGTTTGATTTTGGTTTGTTTTGTTCCTTCATTGGTTTTAGAGAATAGACGTAAAATCAGAAACAGAAAGAAAGAAGCAAAGTTAAATTGAGCAGTAAAACCTTGGTCATATTATCTAGTAGCTAGTTTGTTCAATTCAATTATGTCACCACAACATACTTTGATTAGGTTTTTGGTAGAATGACAGATCAATATGTAGGTAGTCCGTAGTTGGGAGTTAGGGACCATATTTATATGTTAGAATTTAGATGGCTCGGCAAGGACAAGAAATAGAGCATAAATGACAAGGGAAATGTCTCTTACTTATACATATCTAATTGATGGTTAAGTTACACTACAAAGATAAATCCTTAGCGACTCCTTGATTGCGTCACTAATAAAATATTTTCTGTGGAACTTCTTTAGTCGCCACCAAAAACACTTGTTTTTGTGACAACTGTATGGGTCGTCATTAAAATCTATCACTAAAATCTCGTTTCTTATAGTGAAAGTTGGGTTCTTGTATGGCGAAATAGCCGCTTGAAGTGTCAAAATAGAGTTGAAATGTTTATTTGATCGTTAAGGACAACTTAAAGGGATTGCTTATGTGTTTCGCCTTCTTGTTTCTATTCTACATGACATGTCTAATTTAGCAAACCAATATACAATTTCCATTAAGCATAACCATATATAAATTTCCAATAGAGAGAGATAGAGATAGAGATAGATAGAGAGAGAGAGGGGTGGGGGGGACACTTTTTTCTTTAATTGATTCCAAGGATGAGCTCATGATCACTATCTTTTCTCTTCTTTGATGATAACCTCAACATTTTCTCCAACAATTCTCTTCCAAAACCAGTGTTCCCTCCACACTTTGTCCATTTTCTCAATAGGCAAATTCTTAGTCTCTGGCAAAAACCAGTAGACAAATGCAGTCATTATTGCAACCCAACCTCCAAAAAAGAAGAAAATCCCAAACTTGAAATGGCACAACATGGCTAAAAATGTTTGACCTACCAAGAAAGTGAAGAGAAAGTTCACTGCTACTGTAATACTTTGTCCAGCTGATCTTATCTCCAATGGGAAGATTTCACTTGGAATTAACCATCCTAATGGCCCCCATGAAAAACCGAAACCAGCTACATAAATACAAATCAACACCAATATCACAAATGCCCAAGCTTTACTCACTCCACCATGATCCCCTAACTTATCTCCCATTAATCCTCCTACTATCATTTGTGTAACAAACATTTGTATTCCTCCAAATATTAACAGCCCTCTTCGGCCAACTTTATCGACAATCAGCATTGACATTGCAGTTGTAGCAATTCCAACAGCCCCTGTCAATACAGCAGACAAAAGAGCTGCACTTTCACCTAGTCCAATCGTTCGAAAAAGTATAGGAGCATAGAATGCAATGACATTAATTCCTGTCACTTGTTGGAAAAACGGTATTGCCACGGACATAACAAGTTGAGGCCTATATTTTCTTTGTAGAATGTTCTTAAAAGGGTGTCTGATAGTTTTTGAAATTTCACTGGCTACAATAAGATCATCAAGTTCTGCTTGAACATCATCAGTGCCTCGGATTCTTTGTAGCATTCGTTTAACCTTATCGCGATCATTGGTGCGTTGAATTAAGCTGTTAGGTGTTTCAGGGAGGAACAGTGCACCTAAAGTTAAAATGAATGCTGGGACTGCAGCCATAGCAAGGGAGACTCTCCATCCCCAACCACCTTTAACCTTTTCAGTGCCATAATTTATAAGGTTTGCTATTAAAACTCCAATGCCTACACTTAGTTGAAAGCTATTGTTGATTCCTCCTCTGTACTTTGATGGTGCCATTTCTGAAAGATATAATGGTACGGCCTGCAAAATGGTAAAAACCAACTAATCTTTAGATAGTTGATTGGGTTGTTTTAGTCCCAAAAAGGAACAAGAATAGGAAATTGGACAAAAAGGAAACTCTTTGAGATTGCATTTTGAGAACTTTACCTTTTTCACAAGAGTGAAACAATTTACACAGACACATTTCATTTATCGAGAGTCTAACTGTATATATTTTGACCAGTATTTTTTTTTTTAATCATATTGACATGATAAAAATTACCACTTCTAGTACTTTACGTATAGTTTTTGAATATCCATATTTTAATTTTAAATACTGAGTTACACTAATCCAATTAGCTTCAAAATTTAGTCAAATTGACTCACGATAAATTTATCATCTAAACTCTAAAATAGAGGGAGTATGTCTTTTAGTTGAGAAGCATTCATGTTATTTCATTTTATATACGTACTTTTGGTACCTACTAAAAATACCCCCAAGACTTGTGCTCTTTAAACATATGTTATGTCGTTTCTATGGATATACGAGTATGTCATTATTGGTACAACGAGAAATTACGTTCTTCTAAATCTTCAATATTTTGAGACAAATTCAGCTTGCCAAACGACTAAGTTTTTCGACCCCATGTGATATGTTACCTGATTTGCAAAACCAACACCAACACCTAGTAAAACTCTGCCAAAGATAAGCATATAGACATTCAAAGCAGCACCACCAAGGGCTGCACCAGCTAGGAAATTAACTCCTCCAAGAAGGATTGAGGCCTTACGACCAAATGTTCTGGTGACTGATGAAGCAATAAAAGTAGCAAAAAAACCAGCTACATATAGGGAGGATGTGAATGATGTCAACAATTGGCTGTCAAATTTGCAGTAACTGCTAACTTCTTTGTCTTCTTTCATCTTTGTGTACACATCATGGAAAAACTTCTTTAGAAAAGGTTCCATGGATGTTACACCACCTTCACATTTTCAAAGCTACTGTTAGTAAAATAAGATAGATTATGTAAAGCAATTGGTTCATAGTACACTAAGCTCGTACTAGGTGTGGGGTTCGGGAAGGTCCGCACCACAAGGGCCTATTGTATGCAGCCTTACCTTGCATTTCTGCAAGAGGCTGTTTTCACGGCTCGAACCCGTCACTTTCTGGTTACATGGTAGCAACTTTACCAGTTACACCAAAGCTCAAACCCGTGACCATTCCTCATGGTCACACGACAGCAAGGCTCTCCTTCGAAGCAATTGATTCATAGTACCAAAGGAAATAGCAGCTACATCCTGTGTTGCTTTTCTTTTTTTTGCGTGTTTTAAAATTGTATAACTTAGGAAAATGCAGAAAAACAAACCTGAAATTCCAATGTCATAACCAAAAATTACACCTCCCATAGCAGCCATCATACAAGCTAATATTACAAAAGATGTCAGCTTGCCATTGTACTGCCCATCCTCGTTTGCTACTACTGCTAATCCCCCTGCCATAGTTTCTTTTGAGCTTTAAATTTCTTTTTTCTTCTTCTTTTTTGCTAAAGGGAGTTAAAGGGGTAGGGAGACACAAACCTAGGACAAAAAAAGGGAAGAGTTTTAGCAGTCCAACTTGACTGCTAGAGATCAACATCAAATTTGGTCCACCCATGTGTGTCACTGAGTTGAATTTTCAAGTGTTCCTTTGTTTTCTTATTGCCTTCGCTATCAAGAATCGGCATTTTGCCTAAACAAAATGATATGTGAAGTAAATAATTTGGTGTGTGAAGTGTGAACTACTCCCAATAAACAAATGACTCTGATTGTGTCATTTGTATTTCCAGCATTATTGGTGCACAGGGATATCTGGTTGTCGAGACATGCTGAGAGTCATCAGAAGAAAATCCAATAAATTTCTACTATGACATGATCACTAAGGAAATAGTGATTTTTTCCTCCACACTAAAATAAATGCAAAATTAGTGCAAGAACTTGAATAATTTATAAGCCAGCCTCTTCTAGTTGGTAAATGCTGACTCTCATCGGTTGTATATCCAGCCCCACGCTCCTTTCCACTAGTGTTTTAAAAGTCGTGGGGTAAGGCAGAGGCATTTTACTCCTGCCTAGCCAGGCGTAAGCCCCATAGATATTTAATTTTTGATATTTATAAAGTAATATAATTACTGTAAATATTTATAAACGAGTAAAATTACATAAAAATTGAAGAAAACTATATATACACACACACACACACACACACTCCATCCTCACAAAAAACTAGTCAAAACAATCTATTATACGTTACTTACAAGTACAAGTAACCAGAGGCGGCTCAGGCCTAAAGCCAAACTGTAATTAGGGGCCTTAAGTTCTTCTAAAAAAAATTATATATATTTTATTAAAGACAAATTTTTCTAGCTTTTTGAGTTGCAAAGCTATTAATAATCTTTTTATAATCTATTTCCTCTAACAATTCTTTTATAGTTGATAAAATGGCTAATCCATTTAATCTCTCTTGACACATAGTTAATCTTAGATAAGATTTTGTCAATTTTAATTTTGAAAAACTTCTTTTCGCAGAGGCAACTGTTACAGGAACCGTTAACATTATTCTATAAGCAATACATGCATTTGGAAAAGAATCAAGTCTTTTTATCTGATTGAGTATGTCGTCTGGAGTATTATCTTCTACTTGCACTATTTTCCTCAATACTTTTAATTCAGAAAATAAGCCTAGACCATCAATATCAGGGTGATTATTATGTCTTAAAGACCTTTCAAGGTTAAGGCAATATATTTTTACAGTCTCATCATCTAATGACTTTATCCGATTCCTAAGCAGAGATCATAGCAGTTGTGAACCTTTCTTCTCTATATTTTTGAAAATAAAAAATAAGGCCTCTTAGTTGATCTTTGGCTACATCAATATGCATATATTTTAATTGCAAACTTTTACTAACTGAATGAACAGCGAACAACATATCATACCAAATAGTCATACCCAATAAAAAGTAAAAATTTTGAAGCTTGTATGTCGCCAACCAATTAGCTTCACTTTTAGTTTTTGGACCCTCACTAACTTCTACTAATTTCAACAAAGCATCTCTAATTTGTGGAGTTTGAAATCTTATCGCTTTGATTTCAATACGACTTTCCTAACGTGTTTGTGACAATGATTTAAGAGTTAGGTTGGGTATACTATCTTTTAAAACTTTCCATCGCTTAGTAGAAGAAGAAAAAAGTGAATATATACGGTGTACCAGTCCAAAGAATGATATAACTTTTGTACAAGAATTAGCCATATCACAAAGTACCAAATTTAAATTGTGACAACCACATGGTATATAGAAGGATCTAGGATTTGTATCGAGAATTCTTTTTTGCTTTCCTTGGTGTTTACCCTACATATTTGATCTGTTATCATATCCTTGTCCTCTTAAATTATCAATATCGAGTCCAATATTTTCTATATCATTTTCTATATCCAATAATTTCACTTGTTAACAAATTTATCAATTCATTCTGTATATTGTGTCCAAGGTAATGATTATCATGCTTAATTTGTCGAACATATTCTTGCATGATTGGATCAAATTCCGCAATTATTTCAATTAGACTTAAAAAAATTTCTTTTGTTTTCTTGGTATATCTTTTCATTTTTCCTCCTAAATGCCAAATTATTTTTTTCAAGAGTTTTTATCACAACAATTATTCTTGTCAATACATTTTCCAGTGCTCTCTATCTCTACTAATTTGTTCTTGAACATCTTTATCTATTATTTTATTTTTGTGCAATCTCATTTCTAAATCAATCCATGCACTCATATTAATAATATGCTCATTCGTAGTTTCGTGAGCTGTGAGTTTAGTACTAAGATTTCTCCAATCTCTACTTCCTTCACTAGCTAGTTTACTCCTACAAGCACTAGAAGTTGTAGTAAATAACTTGTAACAAAAATAAAATACTTTATCCATGTCTTTAGAATAAATTAACCATCTCCTTTAATGTCTTTCCCCGTTTGCCAACTTTTGGATAAAATGTGTAGCAGAAAAATGTCTTGGGAAAATCTATTTCTGTAATTCCAATTGGTCCTTTTTCTACTAATATATCTCTCTGTAATAACTAAACTTCGCTTCTGAAAATAATAATCAAGACAAGAAATATAGCGATAATATTATATTCGATTTTAAGTGATGGGGTTACAATCTCTAAATATCTCTAAATCTAAAGAGATGTAGCCCATTGATTCTTCTCCTCACGGATGATGGTCCAAGAGCTTGAGAGCTTGATATTGAACTTGACGGATTTCAGATTTATCATACGTCACGAACAATTTGAAGGTCGTCAAGAACCATGATTTAGTGTTGGGTTATCACGAACAGAAGATTTGAAGCCGCGCGCCCGCCTATGATTTGAGTTCACTTTTGGAATTTGACCACAGACGACGATTGCAGATATAGATGGAGACCTTAATTCTATTCTTCAGAGCTTCTTTAGCCTTTCCTTATGCTTATTTGCTTGTTTTAGACTTCTCATTTGACCCCTTTATATAGGTGTGGGGTAGAGTAGACTCCAAGAAAATCCTAGTGGATCGTTGGGCTTGAGGCTTATGGGCCGATCCATTTGATAGAAGACCAATTGACGGGCTAGCCCAATAATATATTGGACTTTTATATAAATTAATTTATTTTAGATTTAAATAATCCACCCGATTATACTAGCCCATAGTATCATTTGGACTAATATGTATTTAATATATGATAAAATCCAAATTACTTGTGGATTCAAATTTAATAAAAATTTTAATTGTCTACAAATGTCCCCTGCTTCAAAGCTTGTCGAGATGTAGGCTTATCATAATTTGAAGACATGATTTGAAGTAATCGCTGTGGAGCCAAAGTACATTGTTAAGTATGACCTGACATAATGAAGAAGGTCTTAATCCAAATATAATGGATGATGTAGCTTTGCCTTATTTTTTTTAATTCTGAAGATAATTTAATGACTTTCTCACGGCATGCAAGAACCCAGTAGAAGAATTACTCCTCGAGTGGCGTATCTTAATTAACCATCAATGTACCAAATATTCCTTATCTGGAATCTTTTTTTTTTTTTTGGCAAACTGATTGTCTCCGAGCAACAAACCAATTTGATGGCTAAGTATAAGCTCATCATAGTAGATTATGGATTTACTTACAAATGAGCTCAGAGGAAACATAAATTGATTCTTTTGGATTAATTCCAAAAACTTCCCATAATTTGCTCAAATTGTTCTTACAACGAAGCTTATTCCTATTTTGAAAAGGAGTTAGAGATTTCCCTTAGTATTCTTGCCTTTTGGAAAATAGGAATTAGAGCTTTCCCTAAGCCTTTTGGTTGTTACAAATTTTACATGAGACCCTCTTTTACTTCTTTTATGGCATTAATTCATTCCACGTAGAATAGGTTGCCAAGTCAAAGAGATTCTTACAAGATTCCAAAGGAAACACCTTTCAAATTTCCTTTTTTTCCTTTACCATAAAAGAGTTCCAATTCAACAAGGAATTGGATTTTCTTTTAAAGTAAAATTTTTTTCACCAAGCCAAAGAGCCGACTCAATATTCTATACAAGGAGCATACCATGGTCGCCATCTATTCTTGAAATTCCTTAATTCTTCGCTAGCCTCCTTTGAAGGTCTCACTGGTAAGCTCTCTTTCCATCGTTCTTTATTTGTCGCTAATTTTGGGCAATGCCTTGAACTCATACTTGAATATCTTGCATGTTTCTGGACTCAAAACTTAATTACTTTGTCACGATCCAAATTCCCAACCCACGGGATCGTGATGGCACCTAACGCAATACTTGCTAGGCAAACTGATGTTAGAAATTTACTAACCATTTCCTTTAAAAGTTTACTTGACACAATAGAAAATCTTAAAAATAAAAACAAATAAATCTAATGCTTTCCAATAAATGACTTCATGAATAATATCAGATAAAATGAAACGAACCACATACTATTACCAACAGGGTCTGGTGTCACAATTCACGAACTACTAATGAATGCTACAAGTATTTGTCAGAAAGAATTATGTATCTGTTTTTCAATGAAATAAAACAACAACTAAATAGTGTAGAGAAGACTCCAGTAGTCTGTGAACGCCAGCAGATCTACCTCTTCTCCCCGTAAAAATGCACAGCTATGTTTCGAACTTAACACTGGTCAGTATCTGGATCTGCACAAGAAGTGCAGAGTGCAGTATCAGTACAACCGACCCCATGTACTGAGTAAGTGCCGAGCCTAACCTCAACGAAGTAGTGACGAGACTACGGCGGGGCATTAACAATATAACCTGTGAACAATATATAATAAAGCAAGAAGGAAATTCTAAACTAAACAAAATAATAATCTGTAGCAATGAATAAAAAAATAATTCAGCCACCTTTTCTAGGCCTCAGCTATAACCAATTCTCACATAAGTTTCCAAATTTCCAAATTCCACTTTGAAACAACCGTAAGTACATAATATGATACACAGTAAAGCAAAACAGTAAGTTTTCAAATCCTTGTGTTTAAAAATCAGTAAAACATAAATGTCCTCCCTTATTGATCCTTGTTGCGGCACGCAATCCACTCCCACCTGTCCACCCTTATTGCTCCTCCCTATATATTATCACCCTTATTTCTCCTGTTGCAGCGTGCAACCCGATCTCACCTATCCACCCTTATCACTCCTTGTTGCGGCGTGTAACCCTCTCCCACCAGACAATCACATCTCTTTGTAAAAAATAATTTTCACAATTTGAGTCAAAGCCTTTCACAATATTTTTGTCTCAACAATTGTAAACAGAACAAGTTTCACTTTAAGTAACAGTAAGAGCAGAAATGAAATAATGACAATAAAACAATGAGTACTCCAACCTTTATTTTATAAATAGTAAAACATGAATATTCTCTCTTATTGCTCCTTGTTGCGGCGTGCAACCCGATCCCACCTGTCCACCCTTATTGCTCCNTATATATCACCCTTATTTCTCCTGTTGCGGCGTGCAACCCGATCCTACCTGTCCACCCTTATCACTCCTTGTTGCGGCGTGCAACCCGCTCCCACCAGACATATCACATCAGTTTATTAACGAAAACTTTCACAATTCAGGCCAAGCCTTTCACAACATTTTTGTATCAAAAATTGTAAACAGAAGCTGTAAAATTCATAAACTTCATTAATCATCATTTCACAACGAAACCAACCGGAAATTATATACATATCGTAACACTAACATCCAGCTCAATCCTTATGTAACATAATAAAATCAAGAGAACAACCAACACTTCCAAAATACTTGAAACAATACTTAACAATAAGTTAATCAATCCAAATAGACATATAAACATCAATGATCATGAAACAATTAAGCCCGAAAGCAAATAATTGAAAACGGGGAAAGACATCATGTTAAGCAGATAATTTTGGGGATGTATAGATACTCGTCACCTCACCTATACACCACACACATGAAAATTTCACATAGCAATTAAGTTGGGGATTCCTATTCCCTCAAGTCAAGGTTAAACCAAGCACTTACCTCAAATTCGCAGGTCACTCACTGCTCAATTGCCGCTTTTCCTTTCGAATTCACCTTCAACGCACTCGAATCTTATAATAATTAGTTTGATACCATTAATTAAGGCTAAAGAAAGTAATTTTACTAAAAATTTATGACTTTCCTAAGTTTTTTCAAAAAAAAGTTAAAACCCGACCCCGGGCCCGCTTGGTCCAAACTGGGGGTTCGGACCAAATTCTATTTACATATTCACTCCAAGCCCAAATATGTAATTAATTTCGAAATCGAACCCCAATTCGAGGTAAAAATTCAATTTTTACAAAATTCTCTAATTCTATCAAAATCCCCAATTTCTACCATGAAAACTCTTGATTTTTGCTTGAAAAGTGATAAAAAATAATGGGTAATTGAAAGAAAATAGTTAATGAACACTTACCTATGATTTTGGAATAAAAAGCCTTGAGAAATCTCCCTAGGTCTTCTACCCTGGTGAAAAATAAGAAGAAAAAGGCTGGAGTTCTAATTAATATGAACTCACTGCCCGACCCTTGCACGTGCGGTGCTTGAGTCACACGTGCGCAGAGCTTCCGCTTATGCGGAAAAGATCTGGGAAGCTTGGGCCGCACCTGCGACTGCATTACCGCTTCTGCGATCACGCACCTGCGCAGAAGGGTCCGCACCTACGGACGTAGGGGAGCCCAGACTTGCTCGCACCTGCGGGCACACCAGCATAGCTATGCCACCAGATTTTACAAGTTCAAAATATCCCGAAGCGTACCCGAAACTCACCTGAGCCCTCGGGGCTCTAAACCAAATATGCACGCAAGTCTAAAAATATCATACGACTTTCTCGTGCGATCAAATCATGAAAATAACATCTAAAACTATGAATTTAACCTCAGAACTTATCATTTTTCTCAAGAACGCTTAACTTTCACTATTTCTCAATCGGACGTCTAATCACGTCAAAGAAATTCCGATTCTCACCAAATTTCACAGATAAGGCTTAAACATCATAACAAACTTGTATCGAGCTTAACCAAAATACAGGCCCTATACCAACGGTTTCAAACATTAATTCATTACTTTATTTCATTAAAAATCCACCAAAACAAATTTATTTAAAAATTAATTTCTAAGGCTAGGGACCTCGGAATTCAATTCCGGGCATACGCCCAAGTTCTATATTTCACTACGGACCTCCCGGGATTATCAGAACACAGATCCGGGTCCATTTACTTAAACTGTTGAACAAAGTAAAATAAAACCAAGTTTTAAATTCCAAAATTACTATTTCTCATATTTTAACATAAAAGCTTTCCGGTTTCACGCCCGAACTGTGCACACAAATCTAGGTAATTAAAATTAGTCTTTTTATGGATTAAGCCTGGAATGGAGTGTTAATTCATGAAATGACCCCTTGTGTCATCACATACTTTCTATGATGAACATACGATAATTCACCTTTTTGGACTTGACTAAGATTGACCCCCTTTTTTTTCTGTTTGTCGCAGAAGCTGCCATGAATCGTGAGCTTTGCGTATTCTAAAGAAAATCATTCATATCTCCTCACAGGAATATGAGACCTTTGATTCTTTTGAAACTAGACACAAAATGCTGCAACATATCAAATTTGGATGTAAATTGGTATTGTGTCGTCCCAGATGATTTTCCTAAACTTTGTTCAAGTTCTGTCATGCTCGACACTTCGGCTTTGTGTGTATTAACCAAAAAAATTTATATCTTGGTGTAGGAAGGCCGAAATCATGAGCAGTTTGCATCTACAGAAACTAGACTTAGAGTAATGCAACATATCAAAAATTTGGATTTAAATTCGCATTGTATCATCCCAGGTGAGCTTCATAAACTTGGTTCAAGTTCTGTCACGCTCGACATTTCAGTTTAGTCTTAACCAAAAAAATCATATCTTGGTATAGGAGCATCGAAATCACGAGTGATTTGCGGTTACGGAAACTAGACTTCTGGAGCTACGACATAGGTAAAATAATGTGCTGATATCTTCCCAAATATTTTCTCAAATTTAGGCAATATATTGTGACATGTTACTCCTTTCAGTCTTGTTGGTTTTCATGGATTCTTCCTTTTTCTTTTTGCAGACTCTCGGAGCAGCACATCGGACTGTGAATTCCATCAGCAAGGATGCATTTTATAGACCAAGATACACCATATCCACACCTTGAGATTATTAGCGACAAGCATAATCCGCGCGCCCAAGTTCTCTCTTTAAAAGTTCATCCTCCGGTGATAGGTGCTTTCGCGCTCGCTAGGAAGCCGCTAGACGTTTCCCTTGATCTTGCAAAATGGTCGACTAGAGAGATGAAAGATGCATTGGACAGGTTTTTGGGTAAATCAACCAACATGAAGGTCCTACTTTTGAAGTCCTCCACCCATCAGAAGGTCACGTCTGCTAGTCCTCCTCATCGTGATCACGATGGGCGTCTCGCCACTTGGAGTGTTCCTCCCTCTGGCTTTGGTGAAGTTCACTATACATCCAAATATTGGGAGTGGGTAGAAGATGTTCTTGTTCGCAACAAGTTGACTCTGGATGGCATCAAGGTCTATGACACCATCTTTGCTTCGTTGTTCATGTATGACTACAATGAGAATGTCCTTCATGCCTTTTGCGAGCTTTGGCGCCCATCTACAAACACAATTTCTACCTCTGTTGGTGACTCTCCATCTCTTTGTGGGACTTACGAGCAATCGGAGGCCTTCCAGTGCATGGATCCTTCTACGACGAAGTTATCCCTTCAGCTAAGGAGTTGACACAAGCGGACGATCAAGGAAAACCTTTCCCCCCAAGAAATTTCCTACACATGTTCTTGGAATTCTACAATATCATGAAGGATGATGTCCACGAGGTCTCCATTCATGATTGGGTGGAATTTTGGTTTCGATGTCCGAGTAGGTATGCCAAACCTCCACAAAATTCATCAAAGAACCAGACTACATTCTAGCAAATTTGCGGCTTTTCTTGCATGTTGGCTTTGCAAATTTGTGTTCCCCAACAAGAATATCGACTACATTCATGCTAGTGTCTTCAAAATCGCGTGTTTGATGGCTCATGGAGAGAAGTTTTCCTTGGCGGTTCCAGTCCTTGCAAGTATCTACCAAGGCTTGAAGGAGGTCTCCACTTCTCAAGATTTGGCCGCCTGCAAAGTACTCTTTTCTATTCATTATGTATATGGATGGATAGAAGCATATGTCGACACCTACTATCGTGTTAAGCGTCCACAACGAGGTTCACAAATATGCAAGGTTTCTGGCGAGAAGATAGCCAAGCATTTTGACCTTAGTAATGCCCGTGAGTTGTTTCAACAAATTAGTGCGCGACAACTTCACCATTTGGATATGCTACAAGGGAGGGAATTGCATCTTGTCGATTGTGACGAACAATCGAATTCTTGGAGTGACTTTTTTATAAGTCTTCACTCAAGCTTCATCACCCTTAGGCATGATGACATTCATATTGTGGAATCTAATATCCCTCATAGGTTTAGTCGTCAATTCGGCTTTTGTCAAGATGTTCCTGGCAACTTTATAGAGCGACCTTATGACGGCTAACTGAAAATGCTAGTGCAATTCAGGGACTCCTGTGTTCGTCTTGGAGGTTTGTCAAAGGTTATTGTCCCTATGCGTCCATCAGAAGAGGGGCCTCTAATGACTCGTAAGTATGCAGATTGGTGGTCAGCTCGTCAAGTGCACTCTTCCCGACAAAGTACTCACATCATTTTGAAAGTTCTAAGGAAAGATGATATTCCTTTATCCTCCAAAGATGGTCAACGTCAAAAGAACACTCACTAAGGGTCTTCCGATTCCAAGTTAAGATCGAAAGATCCTTCACCAAGCAACAAGGTCTTATCCAAGTCTACCCCTTTGACGAGCGGGGATGCCCATGTGGAAAAAGAAGCTAAACATGTTTTGTTGACTTCCAGACAACTACTACCACTATGGAGGTGGCGAACAATCTTTGCAAAAGAAAAGCGCCTCCTACTTCACCAAATAAAGATGTTGCGAAGACAACCAACGTCGTGCCAACAAACGAGGAAAGGACTCAAGCTTCTGTTTTTCCCAATGAGATTATGAATCTTAGTGTGGTTTCCAGTTCGAACGAGAGTGATGTTAGTCACAACATACATTGGAATCGTTCAAAGAAGAAGGTTAAGGACACGAGCCATAGTGAGTTTGCTGACTTGGATGCTCTTAGTATCGATACTGGATTTTTCGTAGAGGGTGACCCTAGCTCAACGATGTCGTTGTCTGAACTGAAGAAACGAGTAAATATTATTTCCTTCAAATTTACTCCTTCTCTCATTTTTTTAACACCAAAGTTATTATCTTTTTAGTCGTAGTTGGGCGTCGATGAGTTGTATGATGATGTACTTGGTGACAACTGTCGCGCCCCCTCTTTCCTCGCAGAGATCGGATTTATGACATTCGGTTGGGATAACTCTTTCCTTTTGGGAAAGGGTTTGTTTTTTTGAGAGTCGACACCTAACGATTTTTAAAGGTGCGTTAAGACACCAAATGGGTTCATTTACAACTACGTTGTTAACCAGAGATATGGTAAGGGATTGAAATTATCCTAAGGGGAATATGTTAGGCACCCCTCAGGATCCACAAGTGTGGTTCCCGGCCAAAAAGCTTTTGTGAATTTGTATGGCTTAGCAAACAAACAAATAAAGGCTCAAGTAAGAGGGGATTTAAGTCTTAAGCATGCACATGTTTGAAATTAGTAAATAAGGTTAGATTTTGAAAGGATTACGATCTAAGCATATAAAGGGTATCCTAGGTTTACAATAATATGGCTCACATCAGTACAATACCCGGTAATCACTCCTCAAAGAGGGGCTACATGTGGTATTAGCGTACTAGTCATCATATCCATATTCTACCCTTTCCCACCCCATTAAAGTAACTAAATCGAGTGTTGGTCTCGACCTCTATTGCATGGTGTTACCCGTCCCTTCCTTTTAGTCCCAGACTTCTATCCTATAAGGGATGTTCTAGGCAGACCCTCAGGTTTGAAGGAAAAATACTAAGGCGACAGATAAGAACATGTAGGACTGCAATTAGGGGGAAACACAGAAAAGCAGAGAAAAGGCACAAGTACCTCCACACATAGTACACATAAACAACATGACTCATACACAGTTAAGGTCCAGATCCAGGTTCAGATCCTAAGCATGGTATCTAAGTGATAACACAGAGATAAATTTATTGCATAACTCAGAGAGGAAGTTTTAATCAGGCTTGCCTACTGGTTTTAAACATGCTAACAGTTGAACACTAATCACAAAGGACAGTTCTGGTTTTATTTCTTTATGGCTGATTACCTAAGACTTGCCTAGGCGGGGGACAATGTATACTAATTATCTGAATTGTTAGAGGGACTGTTGCAAATTGTTACCTACACATGTTGTTCTAGGTTGTTCAGAACACAAAATTATTGCCAGTTGTTTTAGAGAAACTGAGTGAAGTATTTTATACCTTTTACATGCACCAGTAGTTAGACTAGGTGTTGTTAAGCGAGTATGAATGAAATCCTAAAACATGGTATCTAAGGCACAGGTGGGGATGCAGAATGATGCATATGCAGAATTCTAAGCAGGATTTCTAAATGCTCACAGCATTATGCACGATTTCGGAATATGCAAGAGTACAGTTTGTTAGTGTTATCCTAGGGAGAAGATTTCTAAGTGTGAATAGCAATATGAAACATGATTGCAGAAGATACCAATTATTAACATTATTTACCCTATCAAAAAAATTTTCTAACTGATGAATGACAGTACTGAAACAAGATGCTGAAACAGTGTTCATAAAGCCTAAATAGCATGATTTCTAATGCATGATATGCTTTGCACATGTTGATCCTAAACATGATTTATTTTGCAAAAATAAGGAATGTAAACCTAATAGCATGGTTTTTACCCTTTAATATTCATAGCATGCATAACTACCCTTTTCCCTTTGCACTATCCATCCCCAATAGTTGTTTACAAATAATTATTACAGGACATTTGCATGAATTACACAACTGAATAAAGAAAAGAAGAAGTTATACTATAAGGAGCCTACAAATAGGCCCAGAATCTCAAGAATACCTCAATGGCACTGATGTTCACAACCTTTCATATAATCTAGGTGTGTCAGAGTTTCCTAAGGATCTCAAAGGATCCCGGGCAGTGCTCACACCCAGATTTCATAGCCAAGATGGAGTAAGTGCAGTGTGGAAAGGCCAGCTCTTGTGTGTCAAAATTTGGAGGGAGCACAAGGGTCCCAAGGCAATGCTCACACAAGAGGGGAAGAACCTAATGTCTAAGAGTATATTGGAAGTGCTCATAGTTTTGAAAAGATCAAGTAGGAAAACAACTTTTGAAAATAACTTGTTTGAAATAAGTTTTGAAGAACAAGAATGTTACTTAGTGAAAACAGTTTGAAAGGGAAGAGAGTAAGACAATCAGAGTCTCAGGATCAGAACAGTACACATAGGGCAAGAAACAAGAACCAAATCAGTTTAACACTCACAAGCAGGGACTGAGGGGTAGGGGACAAGTATGACACACATAGGTATAGATTTGTATACAAGTTACCACCAGAGAAGTACTAAGGTATTACATCACTTAACAACCACAGAAACAGTCTCTTCATAAAGAGGTTCAGGCCAGAAACTAACATAATCGGATTGAGGGGTGTGCCAGGGGAGATAACATGCTGAATCTAAGGAAGGATAGGGCAACTTAACAATCATACTAGTAAAGTGAAAGTAGACATGCTAATTACAGGGTACACAATAGAACCATAAGTAAAAGCATAATATAAATAGAAGGAACTGTAATAACAAAAGAAACATGTTGTTTTGAAGCTTTAAGTTAAACTGAAAACATACCAGTTAAATGAGAGAATAAGTGCAGAGTGAGGAGCAGTAGAGTGAAGAACAGTAGAGTGCAGAGCAGTATAGTGTATACTTGCTCAGTCTTGGCTTGCAGCCGACTGAGAATAGCAAGTAAAAAACAAGAATAACAAGAGAGAATGTATATGTGTGTGAGAGAGTTCAGAACAGTGTATTGTTCGTGTCTTTGTTAATGAAGAGCAGAGAGTATATATAGTTTGAAAGCAGGTAGCAAATAAGGTAACAAGTAATAGTTCATCATAATTATAGAAAACTCTAATTAGAATCCAATTATTATAAGTACTCCCTTTAATTAAGGAGTCAATGTTCAACGGTAACAAACAGTGATAAACAAGAAAAGCAATCAATTGAGAAGCTGATTTTAACATATAAGTAGTAGTAAACGTATAGAGCATGTGATTAAGATTAAATACAGAATATCCTAATTAAGGAAAGTGTATAAGAACTAATTGACAACAGGTTTATTCATAGAAATAAGGCAAGAGATAATTCTGGAAGTCAACAAGAAAATCTCGAGTGAGATTCAAAACACAGGGAATCAGTATCAATCAAGGAAATATCACACAAATAAGGAAATACTCAAAGTCAGGCAATCAATATTACTCAAAGTAAAATATCACAATTTTAGGGAAATACTCGGAAATCAGTAAAGAGAGTATGATGTAAAAAATCAATAAAGCACTAAACATACTCATTCAGAGATTCAAAATGCTAAAACAATATCGATTTAAATGGAATATCATATACTAAGCAAAAATCAAAAACCCTAATCATGAAATTAAGGATTCATCCCAGAAAATAGCAAGTAATTAAATGAACCAGTTAGACAAGCATGGTTTAGGCATAGGCGACAAAGAATCAGAAACCCTAACAGTGATTATAGAGCAAGAAATCACAAGAACATATAGAATATACACGAAACTACAGTAGCATGCTAGAACAAGTAAACAATACTGCAATAAACTCGGACTCATAGATTGAACCCAGAAATTTGAGGCTTTTAACAACAGAGGAATCGAACAAAGGAAAAAAGCTCAGATGATGTTTAAACATGGTAAAAATCACAATATAATGCTAGGAAATTAGGAAAAGAACTGTTTTTAAAAAGGATCTTGAAACCCTAGTTTTGAAAAGTGAAGAATCGTTTTAGGAAACGAGAAGATCTTTGAAGAAAACATGTAAAAACCTCATAATATACACATATCTGTTACATATCTAAAGAAATCGGAGGGTCTAAGGTTAGGGTTTCCAGAGAAAACCCAGAGAAGAAGAAGAAAACCCAAAATCTTACCGGCTTTTAACCGGAGGGTGATAGATCTTACTCGAACGACCATAGATGGTCAAAAAGATGGCATGAGGCCAGAGATGGGAGTCAAACTGCCTCTGGTTCACTTGAGAACTCCCAAACGGTGACACAAGGCAAATGATGGAGCCATAAGGCTGGTGAGAGGTGAAGCCTCCATGGTTTCCGGCGAGGAGGTGACAGGAGAAGGAGAGACAAGGGCTCAGTAGAGGGAGAGTTTAGAGAGAGAGAGGAGAGGATTCAGAGAGACGATTGAGTGTAACTAATGAGAGAGAGGAAAATGAGATGCGGGGGGGAGGGGGGGGTAGTCACCTAGGTTAATTAAGGAAATGACCAATCTGGGCCGTTGATTTGAATTAATCAACGGCTCAGATCGAATGAGGGGTTGGGCCGGGTATTTTGTGAGGACTGGACTGGGTATTTGGGCTAGTTAAATGGGTTAGGGGTCCGGAATAATTAGGCTAGAATTAAAAATAAAAGGGGCTAATTGTTAAATACCCCATAAAATAGATAAATAATTTATAAAATGGCTAATAATTATAAAAAATGAAATTGATGCTTAATAGAGTAAATTAAAATGATTAATTAGTATTTAAAACATGAATGACTAATTATTGAGTAAAAATAGTATAAAACATATGATTAGGCTTTAAGTGCAAAATTATTGCAATTATAGCCAAAGAGTGTCAATCTGGCTAGTTGTGAAATAATCTGGTCTCAATAGGATTAAAAATAATATATTAAGCCAAGAAATATTTTTGAAATAAATTGTAATGCAATTTATAATTAATTATTGGAGATAAAAATACTGGATAAATTAGAATACATTAATAAAAATGTGGGAAAATTATAGAAAAATGCCAATCATAATAAAAACTGATTTTGCAGGTATACATGCAAGTTAAAAAATAATTTTGAGGAAACATTGGGTATTAACAACAACATGATGAAAAATTGAGTTACAAGCCCAAATTCCCTCGGTGTAGCCGCAAAAAGCCCTCACACTTCATGTGATGGTGTTGAACATCATGTTGCAAATAATGCTCCATTAACAAATTTGAGTCTACCCAAAGAGTCGCACCTCGTTCTTCCAGAAGATGTTATGCTTTCCAAGCCAGCCATGACAAGTAAGATGGAGGCTGCCGCAAGTCTAGCAAAATGTCAAAAAGCCTCCGAGCCTACTCCATGACCGTTACATCTTGATGCTCCGACCTTCAAACCACAAGAGACTATTTTTGGCATTAAACTTTCTTTTGTTAACACGATGTGGCATACATTGTGTGAATGAATCGAAGAGTTCTCTCTTGATTCTCTAGATAGCTTCAGAAAGTTTGAGGAGAGTATCGCTTCGACTCTTGAGGAAATTAAGAAAGAAAATATTATTGATACTTCTACTTTAGAGGCTCTTGTTGAAGCTTCCTTCAAGACGTACACAGATTACGATGCTTTAAGATCGTCTAAGATGACTAAAGATTACACCAAGTGTCACTTTCTAATGCACGACGACGCCTCGTTGTTGCAAAACAGGAATATGAAAAAGTGAACGAGTCTGTAGAGAAACTTCAAGATAATCTTGCGAGTGTTGAACAACAGATAGCTGCCTTGGACTCCAGAAAGAAGAAGATCGTCGCGCTCTTGGATAAGCAACAAGTGAAGTTGGCTAAAAGTCAAGAGAACATTGACATTACCGAAGGGGAGATTTATACCGTTCAAGCCAATCATCCATTATCTGATGATGAAGCAGAGAAATTATCCCTTCTGAAAGGGGCAATTGAGACAAGCCGCCAACAAATCCTTAGCTTCAAACCTTTTCCATGATTTTAGAGTTTTTTTTTGCTTAAAATTCTCGATTTACGGGGTTTTTTTTATAACCAATATTATGTAATAATGTACTTATTTCTTGGAGCAATAAAAGTATATTTATTCTTAGTACGTGATATCTCTCTTTGAGTGGATTCCCTCTGTTACTCCCAATTATTTCTTTCTTAAATTTCAGCACATATCTTGTGTGTTGGCTTTGTTGCTTCGCGCGCTCTTGTTAAAGAAAGTCATATGTTGAGCTCAGAGTGTTGGAATTAAAATCTATTTACACCGTTAGAAATAAAACTCAGAGACCTGAAGTACCTATAAATTTCATGTCAGAACTTCTTTCGGGCTATCAACAGAAAATTTGCGACGTCGACTCAACTGTAGTGAACTTTCAGATTTGTGTACCTTCGGCAAAAATAATTGTATCTTGATCTAGGTGTATCAGAATTACAATATGTTTGTTGTGTTAGAAATTAGACTCATAGACCTAAAACTTATATAAATTTCACAATATAACTCCTTTCGGACTGTCAAAAGAAAATTTGCGAAGTTGACTCAACTGCAGTGAACATTCAGATTTGCGTACTTTTGGCAAAAATAATTGTATCTTGAGCTAGGAGTATCGGAATTACAATCCGTTTGCGGTGTCAGAAAGTAGACTCGGATATCTAACATTTATATAAATTTCAATAGTAGAACTCCTTTCAGACTATCAATAGAAAATTTCCTAACTCGACCTAACTGCAGTAAACTTTCAGATTCGCATACTTTCAGCGAAAAAAATCGTATTTTGAGCTTAGAGTGTCAGAATTGCAATCCGTTCATGCCATTAGAAAGTAAACTCAGAGAAATGAAGTACCTACCAATTTTAGGGAATAAATTCTTTTGGTCTACCAATAAAAAATTCGTGAACTCGACACAATGGTAGTGAACTTTCATATTCACATGCATATAGAAGTCTTTGCGGCATAAGACCTTCTGGATTAATCAAAGTTCCAGATCATGTATTTCTTGACCCTTCGGAACCCAAATTAGAAATTTCACAGATAGGCCACTTGATGGGGGAACAATTCACATTGGATTCAACTACGCAAAGCTTTATGGTAGCATCATGTTTTGAAGAAATGAAGCGAACTTGGAAAGGCATTCAAGACAAGATAGCGACGATCTTTCGCGTCAATTGATTTTATGACTTAGATTCTTCGTATAGGACGAAGTACAAATATTTTTATCCTTTTGGTCTCTTGACAATGATGTATCAGATCCTTGTGGCATTGAAGCAATGAAATTTCCATTTTGGCTCTACACAAATTGCCTTCTTTCTTTCTGCAATATGCGCTTATTTGAGTAATCAACGTATTGCCTCAGCTCAAATTTTGATGATCATGTCACGTCGAAACACATTTTTTAAAGCTTATGCAACTGAACTTAGAATGAAACTCTAAGATGCCTACGTACCTCGGTGAAGAGGATCAAGTCATAATGTAGTTCAACATAAGTGAGTTTTTTTTACTCGTGAAAGAACTTAGAATGAAACTCTAAGCTGCCTACGTAACTCAGTGAAGAGGATCAAGTCATAACGTAGTTCAAAATAAGTGAGTTTTTTTTATTTATATTTTTATGTCCTAACTTTTCCCTAAGCCTCCTATTTCAAGGTTTTCAACCTAGCGAATGTTTTATGTCCTAACTTTTGCCTAGGCCTCCCCTTTAGAGGTTTTCAACCTAGAGGGCTACTTTTTTTTTGGGTGACGTTAGCAGTTTGGGCTTATGCTGGCCAGGAGCATAAAAATATGCAGTTTAAGCTCGTGCGTTAAGGAGCATGTCTTCTTCAAGGATAATACCTTTTCAAAATTTTTCCATTGATAGGGCCAATTATCATGCCATCTGCATCAACTAACTTGTAAGGTCTACTTGATAGGCTTCTTGCACAACATATGGATCATCCCATTTTGAAGTGAATTTGGCCCCAGATTTGTGAGAGGTGATAATAGGTCTACTTACAGCAAGAACTTGATGCCAACTTGCAAGGACCTCAAGCGAAACTTTTTGTTGAAAGCACGAGAAAGACGAGCTTGATAAAATTCAAGACTTTGTTGAGCTTCTAGCCTTTTTTCATCAAGGGACTATAGTTCTTCAAAAGCGTAGATGAGCATTTTATTCGTCAGTAATACCTTCTTGGACAACGATTCGCAAGGATAGTATTTGACGCTCAAGAGGAAAAACTGCTTCGACCCCATAAATAAGAGAATAAGGAGTTGCTTGTGTCGGCGTGCGATGAGTTGTACCATATGCCCACAAAGCTTCTTCCATTATGTCATGCCAATCTTTTTAGACTTGGAGACGACCTTCTTAATAAGTTGCAAAGTGTCTTGTTAAATTCTTCGGCTAGTCCATTTGCAACAATATAATACATTGACGAATTACATTACTTGAAGCCAAAAAGTTCACATTGGTCATCAATTTGTTATCGAATGGTTTGCCATTATCTATTATTATATAACTAGGAATGCCGAAACGATATATGATGTTCACTCGAATGAAGTTCGCAACATACTCTTTCTTCACTTCCTTGAGAGCGACGACCTCGGCCCATTTTGAGAAGTAATCAGTTGCAGCCCAGATGTATAGATGTCCTCCAGAAGATTTTTGAAGTGGTCCAACATCATCTAATTCCCCAAGTGTCAAATGGACAAGATGCAACAGTAGGTGTAACATTTCAGGTGGTTGGTGTATAAAATTTGCGTGAAACTGGCAAGCCTTGCTTCTTCGAGCATAATCTAAGAAATCTTTCACCATTGTCGGCCAGTAGTAACCCATCCTATTAATGTGGAAGTGGAGCTTCGGCCTAGATTGATGTGATCCACAAACTCCAGAGTGTGCCTCTTCCATAGCTTGAGTTGCTTCATCTTCCCCGAAACAACGCAAGAGAACTTCCTCAAATGATCTTCGATACAAAGTGTCTTTGTAATAAAGGAAGCAAGGGGCACACCTACAATTTTTGGTCTTTCTCCTTGGATTTTATGGAAGTATCCCATAACATAAGTAGTCGATCATGGTTTGTGCCAATCAAACTTCTCAGCTTCAGCGACGGCTACCAAATGCTCGAGCTTGCTTTCTTCATTTTCGTTCTCATCTAGTGGTACTATCTATTTTTGGCAGATAGTGATTTGTGTCTGGCCGGGCAGAGTCAATGTCGAAGCTAGAGTAGCTGATACGTCAACTTTCTTATTTTCCTTCCTTGGCACATGCTGAAGAGTTACATTGCCAGGCCATCAATAAATTTCTGCGCATAATCATGATAAGGACGCAATTCTGGACTTTTGACCTCGTAGCTACCTAGAAATTGATTGATCACTAACTCAAAGTCTCCAAAAATATGTAACTAGACTTGTCTCATATCAACGGCTATCTCAATCCCAAGTATGAGTGCTTGATATTCTGCAACGTCGTTGATGTTATGTTGTGTTAAGGTGAAGGAATATGGCAAGACTTCTCCTTGAGAAGTAACAAACATAACACCTGCACCAGCTCATTCACGATGTGCGGCACCATCAAAATACATTTTCCATGGTGGTTGCACTACGATGACCATTGCATCCTCATCAGGTAGTTCATCAGTCAACTCCCAATTGTCAGGTTTTGGATGATCTGCTAAGAAATATGCCAAAGCTTGTATTTTCATAACTTTTTGTGGGATGTACACAATCTCAAATTGTTGAAATTGGATATAACACAATGCTAATCGATCATTGAGGACGAGTTTTGACATAACAAACTTGATCGGGTTCGCCTTTGAGATGAGACAGATGACATGAGCTTGAAAGTAGTGCTTCAGATTTTGAATTGCGAAAACCAACGCCAGACACAACTTTTCGATCGGAGAATACTTGAGCTCATTTGGGGTCATCATCCTACTCAAGTAGTATAGGAATTTTCTTTACTTTCACCATTTTCTTGGGCCAAAAGGGCTCCAACTGAACTTTCTTGGGCTGCAATATATAGAATCAATGGCTTTCCTGGTATAGGGGCTACCAGAACCCGAGGTTTCATCAAGTAGGATTTGATGCTTTGGAATGTGTTGCTATAAACTTGGTCCCATTCAAAAGGTACACCTTTCTTTATGAAACGACTAAAAGGTTGGCACTTCCCCACTAGATTTGAGATGAATCTTCAAAGGTACGCCAATTTTCCTTGTAGAATTTTTAGTTCATGTATATTTCTGGGGGAGGCATCTTTAAGATTGCATCAACTTTGGCTTGATCTATCTCAATCCCTCGATGTTGAACAATGAAGCCAAGGAATTTTCCAGAAGTAACTCCAAAGGCACCTTTTAATGGGTTCATTTTAAGTTAATATCTCCGGAGTCGTTCGAACACCATTCTTAAGTCTTGCAAGTGGTCTTCTCCCTTTCTTGATTTCACCGCTAAATCATCCATATAGCATTCCACTTTCTTGTGGAGGATGTCGTCAAAGATATTCTGAATTGCCCTTTGACATGTGGAGCCGGCATTCTTCAAACCAAAAGGCATTACTTTGTAGCAATAAATGCTTTTAAGAGTGCGATATGCAGTAAGTTCTTCATCTTTCGGTGCCATATGTATTTGATTGTAGCCAGATGATCCATCCATGAAAGACATCACCTTGTATCCGGTGGTGGCATAAATCATTAGCTCTAGGATGAGGAGTGGGAATTCATCCTTAGTGCATGCATTATTGAAGTATCTGAAATCGACACAAACTCGAATTTGGCCATTTTTCTTCTTCACAGGAACAATTCTTGAAATCCTTGTAGGATATTTAACCTTCTGAATGAAACCAGCTTCGATGAATTTATTGACCTCGGCTTCGATTGATGGCATCAATTCTAGCCTGAAGCGTCTTTGGGCTTGCTTGACAGGACGAGCTCCTTTCTTGACCGTGAGATGATGAAATGCTACTTTAGGATCTAAATCAGGCATCTCTTTGTAGCTCCAAGCAAAGACATATCTATATTCTTTGAGTAGATTGATTTCTTCATCTGTGGTTTGTAGGGAACTTACATAGGTGGATCTGGAGTCTTCTGCAATGCCAAGGTTGAATTATTTCAATGCATCAACTATCATTTTATTTCCTTCTTCTAGTTCCAGAGGAGCGTCCTCGACATCTTCGTCTTCTTGGGGATCACCATCATTAAAAAATATATGGCCACACCATGAGGCATCTCCCAAATTTTTGTCAACCTTCCTTAGAAATAAAGTGTATTGCTCCTCATTCGAGTAATATGATATGAAGATCCTACACTTTCTTCATCTTCGTCACGCTCTCTAATATGGACCACTGTGCGAGTCTTCACTTTGATTACCTCTCCGCATGAAATCAAAAGTTATAATTGTCACCTCATTCTGGAAAGGATCATGCTTTGACACTCTTTGGAGATACTTTGGACTCTAGATGGAAAAAGGTCTTCTTATTTTTTCATAATTTCTTTGGGACTTGTTCTTCTTCCTTTTCAATGGACCCAACCTCTCAAATACAGAAGTTCTTGTAGTTGGTTCTCCAAGTGGATCAAAGACAGAAGGCCTTTTATTAGGATCAGCGGGTTCATCTTCCATCATGATATAGTTACTACTTGCTCTTCTAATGGAGATGCGAACTGGTGGGGGTTGTTTGTAACCCAGACCCTCACCTGATTGCTTCACCACATTCTCCTTATCCTTCATCGTGTTTGCTTTCCTAATAGCTTCAGGTGGGAGCTTCCCTAACTTAGAAGGGTCGTTGGGATCATATCTAGCCTTTGCGAACAACCTGTAAGCATTCAGATCAAAACCTTCATTTCTGCGTTTCGTGGGGAGTGCCTTATTTTGAGGCATGTTAGGGGCCACAAACTTCTCCAGTAGCTTTGAAGATAATTTTATGGGAGGATTAATTCTCTTAGTGCATATTTTTGGAGGCTTGATGATTCTCCTTCATCTTTCTTCACTGTTGGGATGTAACGAAATAAAGGAGCTATTTTCTTGCCTGCAATTGCAGCATTCTGTTTATGAGCTTTAAAAACTTGGTATGCTTCTATTGTAACTTTATCTTCACCAGACGCTACTTCAGCCCTTTTGGACACGATACTATCACATTTGGCCTTCCTGATGTCATCAACTTTTACTCCCTTCACGATGTGGTTCTTCAAGTAGAACTTTGCATTAGCGAAGAATTACTCGGCTTCAGCGAACGGATTGTCGTCAGCAACTATCTTCTTTTTGACTCCATCTTTATTATATTTCAAACATTGGTAGAAATTTGATGGGAAAACTTTATTCTCGCGTATCCACAGCTTGCCAAGCAATAAATTGTATGAAGTCTTTGCATCAATCACATGCATCCGTGTAGTTTATTGCATATCTCCAATGGTGATTTCCAGTTTGATAGCTTCTATGGACCTTTGTCCCCCTTGATTGAATCCTTGAATCATCAGTCGGCTTTCACAAAGTTCTTTAGTTGAGATGCTGAGTTCTTTCATAATGCGAATGGGAAGAATGTTAATTGCAGATCCGTCATCTATCAAGATTATGTTTATCCTCCACTCGAGCACATAACCCACCATAAACAAATGGCGATTGTGTAGTGTCTCACCAAGTAGGAGATCGTCTTCAGTGAAGGTGATTTTTGCATTACAGACATTTTCTTCTTGGAAGGAGGACTCAAAAAGACTATTAGACAGTGATGGAGACGGTGTTGATGTGACGTCGTTATTTTCCTCTTCTTCTTCATTATCAGCATTACTACACAAGGTCTTTTCATCATCGTCAGAAATCCTCCTACGAAACCAACTCGGAAAGAATTATCCCAAAGTCACTGGGTGGCGTTGCTTTTGGTGATGGTGTATCTCTATCGCCACCTTCTTTGGGTTATTAACCATTTGTTGCTTCTTTGGTCTTCTCACCATCTTATTCCTCGTAGGTTGCTTTGTTGATCTTTTTTTACGGACTCAATTTACGGCGGTTTCGACGAGTCACCAGGGTCCAACCTTCTTCATTAGGTTGATCAACTAGGACTTTGTCATCCTCCAACAATTCTTCGTCTTTATTCCCTTTACAAGTGCATATCTCAATCGGATCGAATGAGCCAAAGGCAATGGACACATGGTTTTTTCTCGCCTTTTTGTCTTCAAGATCGATCTTCTTTTGACGATCAAAATCCATAACTTTATCCTTGAAGACAAAGCACTTCTCAAGAGGGTGACCTACAAGCCGATGGTATTTGCAGTAGTTCGAGTCATTGCTTTTTCCAGCTTCATCTAGCTGCTTTATCTATGGCAGCTCAATAAGCTTTAGCTTGAGGAGTTCTTCAAATATTGTAGGCACATCGAAGTCTAGAAATGGGTACTCTTTTTCTTGCATCTCTTTGAGAGTCAACTTCCGATTTACATTGTCTTGAGAGGAAGTTGTTTTCATACTCTATTTGCTCACCTTAGTAGTAAAATTCATAGGAGAGGCATTGATGTTCATGGATACTTTGCTTTGTTTCTTGGGTACGAACTTGCTCCATTTCTTGAGTTCTTGCTTATCCCTTCCCTTGCGAGGTTCGTAGATGGGCAGCCCTTCATTTCCCCCCAGAAGCCATGCTCAACTCCATATCATGAGCACGGGTGGCAAGTTCTTCAAATGTCTCGGGCTTAATTCCTTGCAAGATGTAACGAAGTCCCCAATGCATTCCTTGGATGCACATCTCTATGCCAGAAGATTCGCTTAGCCTATCTTTGCAGTTAAGGATTGCATTCCTCCATCGATTGATAAAGTCAATAACTGGTTCATCTTTTCGTTGGCGAGTGTTTGTAAGTTCCACCATGCTCATAGTACGCCTCGTGCTATAAAAGCGATTGAGAAACTCTTGATCCAATTGGTTCCAACTATCAATGGATCCAGCCTCGAGGTCAGTGTACCAATCAAAAGCATTCCCCTTTAGTGAGCGGATGAACTGCTTGACAAGGTAATCTCCATAAGTCCCTGCATTGTTGCATGTCTCAACAAAGTGCGCAACATATTGCTTTGGATTTCCCTTGCTGTTGAAATGCTGAAATTTGGGAGGTTGATAGCCGCAGACATCTTCAATCTATCGATTCTTGAAGTATACGGATTTTCGTACGTGAGAGAAGACTTTGAAGCGACCTCATACTTATCTTTCATAGTTCCCATAATTAATTCCTTCAATTGTTCGATGGGAATTGATCCTTCGGAGAAGACATGAAGTTTTTTGGCAGATGACACTTGTTTTGTTGGAGGATTAGCCTTCTCGTGGACTTCAGTGAGCTTTCCAGGTGCATGAATCGATTCTCCATCCATCATGCTTTAAACTATGCCTGTCAATTTTGCGATACAGACATCTTGATCTTGAGCATACTTTGCTAAGCCATTAATCGCCTTTGTCAGGTTTGCGAGTTTCTCCTCCATTGTCGAAGTGTTAGTCGTCATTGCCTCCATGATTATTGCAGATGATGAAGAATAATCGAGACCGTCCTTCGGATTGAACTCAGTTTGGAACATGTCATGTGGCAATATTGGTGTAGATCCAACACTTAAAACTTCATCATCAGGTTGGGTAAGCTGACTCTTAGTATTGTATAAAGTAAGTTGAGCAAGAGCTTTCTCCGCAACTTCTGCAATATTATATCCTCTCTCTGATTTGCTAGCAGTGGATCCTTATTCTTCGGATGATGAAGATCTCAAAGCATGCATTGGTGCATATGACACTTGGAGTGCTTTCTGTCCCAAGACGCTCGCCTTGCTTCGGAGGATTGGCCCAAGACTCCCCATAGTAGCATTCAGGATACTTTTAACGTCAGAAGAAAACTTGGAGTCAACAAGTTTTGAGTCGATCTTCTTTGAAGCCATCTTAGTAATCTTGAATGTTGAGATGGTCCCATTGGGTGTGCCAAAATTTGTAACAACTAAATTTCGCTCCTGAAAAATAATAATCAAGACAGAAAAAATAACGACAAATATTAGATTTCAAGTGATAGGGTTGCAATTTCTAAAATATCTCTAAATCTAAAGAGATGTAGTCCTCTGATTCTTCTCCTCACAGACGATAGTTCAAGAGCTTGAGAGCTTGATATTGAACTTGACGGATTTCGGATTTGTTGTATGTCACGAACAATTTGAAGGTCGTTACGAACCAGGAATTGGTGTTGGGTTATCACGAACGGAAGATTTGAAGCTGCCCGCATATGATTTGAGTTCGCCTTTGAAATTTGACCACATACGACGATTGCAGATATGGATGAAGACCTTGATGCTATTCTTTAGAGCTTCTTTAGCCTTTCCTTTTGCTTACCTGCTTGTCTTAGCCTTCTCCTTTCACCCTTTTATATAGGTGTGGGGTGGAGTAGTCTCCAAGAAAATCCTAGTAGGTCAATGGGCTTGAGGCTTATGGGCCGATTCATTTGATAGAAGACCAATTGACGGGCTAGCTTAATAATATATTGGACTTTTATTTAAATTAATTTATTTTATATTTAAATAATCGACCCGATTATACTAGCCTATAGTATCATTTGGACTAATATGTATTTAATATATGATAAAATTCAAATTACTTGTGGATTCAAATTTAATAAAATTTTTAACTATCTACACTCTCAACTTTGTATCTACATCAGTCCATTGACTAAGATCATATATGTTTTTAAGAGTGCAAGTATTCAATTCATTTAAAAGTTCTTGATTTTGTTGGGGATCTATATCAGATTTCTCACTAGCTTCTTCGTTTTCTTAGATTTTATCATCATCTAACTCAACTAAATTTGTGACTTGTTCATTCAAAGAACATTCTCCCATATTTTCTAGTTTAGAATTTTTATTACTTGATAAAAATTTTCAAGCGCTCCTTTTTGGGATTGTATTAAAGTTTCAATTCTTCTCTTTTTTTGAAGTTTTGCATAACCAGATTCATATTTTCTAGTATACATATTTATACTCTAGTAAATAACAAAAAATACAGTATATCTATGAAGTAAAAAATTCAAAAATGTCAGAATTTAGATTAAAAAAAAGCAAAAGGTTAGAACAATAGAACCTGATTCAATTGATAAGCTGATCCCCAAATAACTTTTTTAATGCTTTTGTGCTTGAAAACCCGGAAAGAAATACACGATTTTGTATATTCAGTCCTCTTCAATAAAAAAAAAATACAATTTTATATGTACAATACTCTTCGACCGGCTCTTGCCATTAAAGTAGATTTCTAAACGGAATTAAAATTTCGACTCTAAATTATAATAAGCAGCAGAAAAGTTTCATTGTGAATATGAGTCTTATAAGATTGCAGTCATATAATTATATTATAAAAATTTTAAGTAATAAAAAATCAATTCATATTATAAAATTTCATTTTTTTCAATCCTCTCTTAGTTGACTACCAAAATCAGTCCCATGTAGAAAAAAATTGCTTGAAAAGAAAGAAAAAAGTTATCACTGAAAAAAAATTCGTACTTACCAACTTTTCTCTTATGTAGAAAAGGAAAGATGGTCGACTAAGGGCATATATGTCATTTTAGAAAAATTCCTACATTATTTGTAATTTTTAAATGAAAATTGTCATTAATCTCATAACCACAAAACTTCTTTAAATGTTCTGTTTCATTAGACTGCTTTTGCAGAGAATATTGCATGCAAATACTCATTTTGAACGTTCATTTTCTCATTTGGTAAAATTATTAATTTTGGTTTAGTCAACTAGAAGTTTCTAGAGAGAAAGTGAACTTAATTTTTAAATAATAGAACAACAAAAAGAAATATTAGTAAACATTTACAAGATTTTCGTATTTACCCATAGTGTTTTAAAGCAATTTAAAATTTAAAATTAAAAGGTTTTCATCTAGCTACACTATTTGAAGGCTATTTCAAACTAGAAAATTTCATATTCAAAAGCAACTTTTAAAAGTATAGCTTAATAAATCTCAAAAGTTAAATCTCAAAAGTTAATTTAAGTGATGAGATTTGTCCATACTGTATTAGGGAGCTATCTCTTATATGCTTAATTGATGTGAAAATTTAATCTACATGGTTTGAACTCATTCTTCCCTAATAAGTTTTCAACTATCAATAAACTATCCTAAACATTATTTGTTATAATTTTTATATTTTTTCATTATGAAAATTAACCTATGATAAATCTATAGAAAAATAAAAATATTTCTCTTATCTCCTTAATTAAAAAAAATAATTAAAATCCCTATAATACTTTAGATATAAATGTATAATATTTTATCATCAGTTAACATCATATTAAATGAATCATAATAAAATATAATTTGAATTACTATATTGAATTACTACAATTTATATCATGTTAATATTTGTTTAGTGCCTTTGGTTCTCTTTGTTTGAAGTAGTAATTGCCTCTTTAAGTGATGGACGTTTCCTTGAAAGTTCTCTTTATTTACTGTACTAAAAATTTCTCGTGATTTTGTTGTATACAAGACATGAAGTAAAATCATAGTAAGTTTTTTTTTTTCAATCTTTTATCGTATTGTAAATTATGATGTTGTTCGTGTTAAATTTCATCAAGTAGCTGATCCTTCCCACTGTTGAAACTCTTGCAAAACCAATTTGGTTGTATTCAAGAATAGTTTACAGATAGATTTGTAAGCTTCTTATTCTAGAAAAAAATATTAATATAGATGACATGTGTAGCTTTAATATATTCTCTTGTAAAATATTCAAACACATTGGGAACATAATACCATTAAAATCAAATTTTCAGTTTGATATTTATGTTTGATAGAATGTTAAAAATTAGTATTATAGCACGCAGTTTTTTTACGTTAATTGGAGCAACTTAAACAGATTATAATTTATTGTTTTAATTTTAAGTAAATTGTTAAAATAAACTAATTATAAATTATGGTCCCCAAAATCATTCTCTATCTATGATTAAATGAATATAACAAGGATCAATTTATTTAATTAAGCCCTAACAAATATTAGCAAAAAGTTAATTGAGCCCTAACAAATAATAATTTTAAGACTACATTGTTAGGCCCATGTACGTGCCTTTCCTCATCTAGTTGTATTATATTCCACAAAGAAAGATCACAAGAGTCTTGTAGTTCTTTTTATAGGAGAAATAATTATCATAAAGCTTTATAGAAGTTAACATAGAAAAAAAGGGGGCATTTGCATCTATACACGCTTTTTGGGTCACGTTTTAACGTATACTCACTTTGCAAAAAAAATTGCAAGCGTACCCACCTTTCACCTAAACTTCAGGCATACGGGCCTGAAGTAGCAAAGGCAATCACGCAAACTTCAGCATTCTAGTAGACAACTTAACTTAGGCATTCTACTAGCTGAAGTTTTGTTCTCTATTTGTTGAACTTCAGCATGTTTTAGTTGAAGTTTTATCCTGGATTCAATAGTTTTATTGTAAAAAAATTTCAAAAACTTCAGCAGAAGATGCTGAAGTTATTTAGTTCATTTATAAAAATTTCAGCACTAAATAAGCTGAAGTTTTGTCCTGGATTCATTAGTTTTGTCATAAAAACTTTTTCAAAAACTTCAGCAGATGCAGAAGTTATTTAGTTCATTTGTAAAAATTTCAGCACTAAAAAAGCTGAAGTTCTGTCCTGGATTCATTAGTTTTATCATACAGCTTTTTCAAAAAACTTCAGCAAAAGATGTTGAAGTTATTTAGTTCATTTGTAAAAATTTCAGCACTAAATAAGCTGAAGTTTTGCACAGTAACAGGAAGGAGGCGGCTGAAATTGTCAAAATTAGGGTATAGGTTAAATAATTTTAAAAATATGAATATAGGTTAAATGTGGGCGACCAAATTGAATATCCCGTGCAATTTTTACAAAAGAAGAAGGCAAATAAGGTTTCAACTTTGTAGTTGTGAATAAATATGAAAAAAAAGAAGCCAATCCCAAAATGGCAAATACGGTAACAGTAACGATTCATATCCCCAATATGCAATAATGGTAAAAGTAAAAGTTCATTTTCCTTTTCCACACCAAATTATAGCTTTTCACATTAAATACTTAAAATTTTAAAAGGAAAATAAATACATAAACCTAAAACTACTAAAAACTGGGGGCTTCAAATTTATGGGGCCTAAAGTCCTTGATTTACTTGCCTTGGGCTTCATTCACCTCTGCAAGTAACTTGAGTCTAAAAAAATAAAGTTTTCTACACGGAGGAACAAAAAGGATGACTAACCGGCAATTTGAATTTTGAATTTGCTGCTATGAAGGTGTAACGACCCGACCAGTCATTTTTAGCATTTGCATCTCGTTCAAATATTTGAAGTCTTGATTAGCATCGTTTTATGTATTATGACCTGCGTAAATCGTCGGTTTTGATATTCAGATTATTCAGGATTGATTTAGAGGAATATAATGATTCTCAACAATGAAGCTTTAAATTAGAAGCGTTTACCAAGTTTGACTTTTAGTATTTGACCTATGATAAGAGTTTTGATGGTCCCAGTAGGTCGGGATGTTGATTTTGAACTCGGACGTATGTCCGGATTTGCATTTGGATGTTTCTAGAAGGTTTCGGCACAAATTGACGAGAATTTAAAATTTGAAGGTTTGGAAAGTTCATAAGTTTGACCAGAAGTTGACTTTGAGGATATCAGATTCGGATTGTAATTCCGGGAATTGAGATAGCTTCACTATGTCATTTGGGACTTGTGTGCAAAATTTGGGTTCATTCCGGGTTGGTTTTCTATGTTTCAGCACGAGTTATGAAAGTTGAAATGTTCAAAATTCATCAAGTTTGATATGGGGTGCGATTTGTCGTTTCGTTGTGGTTATGTGTGATTTGAGGTCTAGAGTAGGTCCGTGTTTTGTTTCGGGACTTGTTGGTATATTCGGACGGGGTCCCGAGTGGATCAGGTGAGGATCAGGCGGATTTCAGATCATTTTGGCACTGTTGTGTTCTACTGACTTCTGGTGTCGTAGTTCTTCATCGCGATCACGACTAGTTGTCCGCATTCGCGTAGACTTGTTTGAAGTCTGGGGGAAGTTGTTCTTCGCGTTTGCGAGTCCTCAGACGCGTTCACATAGCTTGCTGCAGATTATGCATCGGGTTCGCGCATATATTCACGCATTCGCGTAGTGTATGGCTGAGCTGGGTAGTCGATAACCTGGTCTACGCATTCGCAACCCTTCTACCGCGTTCGCGTAGTTCTGTCTTCTATGTGTATCGTGTTTGGGAGGCTTGTTTCGCGAACACATAGAGAATTTTGGTGGCAGATTAATTTTGTTCATCGCGAATGCGATGGATTTTCCGCGTTCGTATAAGAGGGATGCCTGGGCAGAATTATAAGTACTCTATTTTGGGGGTTTCGACCATTTTTAGCATTTTTGGAGCTATGGAGCTCGGATTGAGGTGATTCTTAAAGCAATTTTCACCATGTAGATTGGGGTAAGTGTTCTATACTCGATTTTGATTATATTTCATGAATCTATCTTCATTTTGGCAATTGATTGGTGAAGTTTAAAGAGGAAAATGGGGGGATTTAGCCTAAAGTTTCATAAAAAGAATTTTTGAGTTTTGAACATCGATTTGAAGTCAGATTTGAGTGAAACTAGTATGGTTGGACTCATAATTGAATGGGTTATCGGATTTTGTAAGTTTAGCCGGGTTCTGAGGTGCGGGCCCGAGTTTTGACTCTTTGGCTGATTTTGGGCGTTTAATTAAATATTCTACCTTTATCGATTGGGTTTGTTTCCTTTAGCATTATTTTGATGTATTTGAGTTGCTTTTGGCTGGTTTCTAGCCGTTCAGAGTTCGGTACGTGCGGGATGGCAATGATGGAGCATCGTTTGGCTTGCTCGACATTGGATTTGGCTTGTTCGAGGTAAGTAAGACTTCTAAACTTGGTGCTGAGGAATATACGTGTTATGTGTTTGGTATTGAGGTGATGCACATCCTAGGTGACGGGAGTGTGAGGGTGCACCGTGTGAACCGTAACTCCGTTATTTCTGTGGTACTGTGTAGTTACCTGACCTTATCTGTAACCATGAAACTCTACATACTAGAGCTATTGAGTTGTGATCCATGTTAGAAACATGTCTAGGCTACATGCTTATTCTGTTGGGACCCATTGAGGTCATTACTGTTGTTGAGTTATTTGCTTAAATTGCAATTTTATTCTCAGTCATTGATAGTAGCCTATATTATGTGATGTAGATGCTATTTATTCTCTAAGTTAACCATGCTTTATTGATGCTTTAAGTGCTAAATGATAATAAAATGCTCTAATTAAGGCTTTTTGTGCTTTGCAGGAGTTACTTCGGAGTTGGAAGAAAATATGGAGTATTTTGGAGTCAAATATGTAGATACAAGGCCAAACAAGAAGAGTCCGGATGAAAACGAGCAACAAAAGGCTAGAAAGACTGGACAATAGTCCACCGCGACCGCAGTCGGACCGCGGCTGGAACACGGTGGACAAAGGAGAAAAACAGTTTGGGAGTAATCCACCGCGGTCGCGCCGCAATTGGCTCGCGGCCGCGGGCGACCTGGAGATAATCAAAAAAGCTTAGGGACATAAGTGCAAAACATAGGAAACTTATCCTAACCCTATATAAACTCAACAAACTCGCCCAAGTCAAGTTTAAACTTGTTTTAGACTTATTTTGGAGGCAAGAACAAGTGGGAGAAAGATTAAGACACCATTAGAGTTTTCATTCTTCTTCTTTTATCATTATTTTGAGAATCATGAATTATTTTATTGCTTTATCTTGTTTTATTATGAGTAGCTAAACATTTAGTCTAAGGTTTTGATGGAACCCGTTGAAGGATGAAACTCTTGCTATGTTGATATAGATTTGCCAAGTTTAATATCTATTTGTTCAACTACGTTCTTGTTGTAGTTAATTGAAAGGATCCTCAATTAGCTGTGCCTATTTAGTATGTATTACTCAGGAGAGAGTGCATATTTTGGTAGTTTTTGAACATCATCACTCCCGACGTATGTGAGGAATCAATAACCTAGGGTTTAAAGGTGGGATTAGGGATAAAGAAACCTTGGGTGTGATCTAAGTGAGCTGTAATAAAAGCCAGCTAGCGTAACTTGGGAGAGTATCTCTAGTAAATTTTCATAATTAATCGGGAGAGATTTACGGTAGGAAGAGTGATCATGATCGATAGAGACGATTAGGCGAATTTATATGAAACATAGCAGGAGGAGATTCCGTCAATAGGGAAAATCATAGCCTTAGATCCTTCTCATTATTGTTTACAACCCATTCTTAGTTAGCTCTTAGTTAATCTAGTTTCATAAAGTAATAGTTAGTATAAAAACACCCAATTGTTATTCAAAATATCTTAGAAGTTGAGTACGCGGAATTGAGTATGTCTGATAATTGTGATTGGTAGGTTAATTCCCTGTAGGATTCGACTCTGGGCTTAATACCCGGAATATATTGACAACGACTGCTTAGTCCTTTTTATAAGGCATAGTTGTGCGTGATCAAATTTTAGCGCCGTTGCCGGGGAATTAACGGTGTTATCCATTACAGTTGAAAGAAGTAGAAAAATTCTTAGTGTAGTCAATTTTCTTTACTTTCAATCAATACATTGAATTTAATGTTTTCAAACTTGGTGGTTACATGTGTATGCCTAGAAACTCATCGAGAACTGGTGAAGTGTTTGAAGCATTATCAGGTCCCGAGAAAGTTTTCCAGGCCTTGAATCGGGCCAACCAGAAAAGCAAACAACAAAACTCAACTGAACAACTTGAACCAGACATGGAAGATCTGGTGAACAACAGAAATATTGGGGATGGCGTGGAGGACCCAAATGCACAGGTAGTGGAGCCTCTTGTGCTAGAGGCTTCTCTATATGATTGGGCACAACCCACGACATACAATTTGACCACATCGATAGTAGTCCCGCAGATACATGCAGATTCATTCCAAATCACAAACAATATGCTGCATATGCTGCAAAACAAGGGACTATTCTCAGGGTCATACATTGAAGATCTCCAACAGCACTTGAAGAATTTCCTATCAATATGCCAAACACAAAGACAACACAACGTGACTCCGGAAGCAATAAAGATATTGTTGTTGCAGCTCAGACTTGGCTAAATTCACTCCCCATCAATTCCATAATTACTTGGGAGGAGTTGGTCAAGCAATTTGTGAACAAATTTCATCCACCCAACAAGACTGCTCAACAAATTGATGAGATTTTGAGCTTCAGACAAAAACCAACAGAAACATTGCAAGAGACGTGGGAAAGATTTAAAGGGTTGTTGGTTGTATGTCCACACCATGGTATTCCTGAGCAGATGTTGGAGGTAGAGATTTTACATGGGTCTGGCAGATAGTGTAAAAGCTAATGTTGATGCTTCAGCTAGTGGTGCATTCCTGAGTAAAACATTCAGAGAGAGAAAGATCTTGCTCGAGAAGATGTCTCAGAACTCAAGGTGGACAAACAAAAACGCACCCATCACTCCTGTGGTTTACTCAGTGGCGTTAGATCCAGCGAACTGTCTTGCTGAAAATATGGCCACATTAATGACACAAATGAGCATCCTTACCAAAAAGGTGGAAGAGCCAGGTCAGAAACAACAGGTGCATATCGTTGATACAACCAATGGAGGCCTTTGTACATCTTGCATCAGTCAGCCAGTTGGTAACCAGTGGAGTGCAGAGGGGGATCACCAACACTATCCCGAGGACATGAATTATGTGTCCAACTATGGGGGTCAGAGATCAGGTGGTCAGAATTGGGGGTAGCAGAATCAGCAATACAGGCCAGCCCAGCAGCAACATAATCACGGTAACATGGGGGCCATGTGACCACAGGGTAATATGGCACCTTACCAAAGGCCACAGGTCTATCACAACCAGAATCAGCATTAGGGGTATCATCCACCTCAACAACAACATAATGGGAGACATGAAGATGGGTTCGCTAGGCTTGAGGCAATGATGCAACATGTGATGGGTCTAATGCAAAAATAAGTAAAAGAGTAGATTCACACGAGTCAACTATCAGAATTATTGAGGTCCAAATGGGTCAGATTTCGATGTCACTGAATCACCGTCCTCATGTGACGTTACCTGCAGACACTCAGGTAAATCCAAAAGATCATGGCCCCAAGCAGCTGATGGCAGTGATTCTACATAATGGTAGAGACCTGGATTTGGAGAAAGAGAGGACTCGAGAAAGCAGACCTGTTGAGACACTCGTGCCAGTGCCCATTGAGCTAGATGACTCAGCAGGATTGACTGAGGTGACAGTGCAGCATGCACAGGAAGATGCCATCAAATAAAATGAGGCTGAGAAAGAAGCTGAGACAACACAGGAACCGGTAATGGAGGTAACGCCTGAAAAAGAGAAAGCCCAAATCACAGGGAAGAAGCGACCTCCAGCACCATTCCCACAGAGACTAGCCAAATATCAAAAAGATGAGCAGTACAAGAAGTTCTTGGACATGTTAAAGCAAATTCAGGTAAATATTCCATTGATTGATGCCTTAAAAGAAATTCCTGGCTATGCAAAAATGATGAAGGACTTGATGTCCCTCAAGTTCGATTTCCAAGACTTGACCACAGTGACTCTAACTCAGACATGCAGTGCTGTTGTAACAAGACCCATTACTGAGAAATTGTTAGACCCATGGAGTTTCACAATTCCCTGCACCATAGGTAACTTTGCTTTTGCCAAGGCACTATGTGATTTAGGGGCAAGCATAAATCTTATGCCCCTATCTATCTATAAAAGGTTTGGGATTGGATGAGCTAGACCCACGTCGATGTTTTTGCAGCTGGCTGACAGAACTGTAAAGAGGCCCTCAGGTATTCTTGATGACGTGTTGGTACAGGTAGGGAAATTTATGTTCCCTGCAGACTTTGTAATTCGGGACTGTAGGGTGGATGAAGAAATTCCCATAATATTGGGAAGGCCACTCTTGGTCACGGGGCGAGCTCTGATTAATTGCGAAACTGGAGAACTCAAGATGAGGTTGAATGACGAAGAGATAATGTTCAACGTGCAGAAATCTATAAGGCGACCAAGTGAATTCGCCAATTGTTCTTTAATTGATGCCGTGGATGTAATCCTGAAATAGGATGATGAGACCTTAAACATTGAGGACCCTCTAGCTGCATCTATGATGAATATAGATGAGGTGAATGGTGAAGAATTGGCGAAATGGGTGCTTGCTCTTGAGGGAAAAGGTTTTTGGAAGATATCACTCAAATTCGAGCCCCTACACTTAGAGAAAAGGGAAACTCCTCCAGCCAAGCCATCCATAGAAGAACCACCAAAGCTGGAGTGGAAGCCACTGTCCGCCCATCTCAGGTATGCATTCTTAGGACCTAACTCCACATTACCTGTTATTATCTCATTTAGTTTGTTAGATGTGCATGCAAAACAGCTTTTGCAGGTACTGCCAGAGTGCAAGACTTCTATTGGGTGGACCATGCCAGATATTAAGGGGATCAGCCCGACATTTTGTATGCATAAAATTCTGTTGGAAGACAGGCACAAACCTTCTAGAGAACACCAAAGAAGGATGAACCCCAATATGAAGGAAGTGGTGAAGAAAGAAGTCGTTAAGTGGTTAGATGCGGGAATCATCTTCCCCATCTCTGACAGCAACTGGGTTAGCCCAGTGCAGTGTGTTCCTAAGAAGGGTGGAATGACGGTGGTGAAAAATGATAAAAATGAACTGATCTCTACACGAACCCTCACAGGCTGGAGAATTTGCATGGATTACAGGAAGATCAACATAGCCACCCGGAAAGACCACTTCCCACTTCCCTTCATTGATCAGATGCTTGACAGACTGGCAGGGAGGTCCTACTTCTGTTTTCTGGATGGGTACTCAGGATACGATCAGATCTCCATCGCACCAGAGGACAGAGAGAAGACCTCATTCACATGCCCTTATGGGATGTTTTCTCTCCGGAGGATGCCCTTTGGCCTATGCAACGCACCCGCCACATTCCAAAGGTGCATGATGGCCATATTCACAGACATGGTAGAGGACATAATGGAGGTGTTCATGGATGATTTCTCGGTGGTGGGAAACTCATTCGATGAGTGCCTTAAAAATCTGACCAGAGTTTTGAAAAGGTGCATTGAGACTAAGCTGATACTTAATTGGGAAAAGTGCCATTTCATGGTACAAAAATGTATAGTCTTGGGAAACCTAGTATCAAGCAAGGGCATTGAGGTGGATCGTGCGAAAGTCGATGTGATAGCAAAGCTTCCACCTCCCACATCAATCAAAGCAATCAGGAGCTTCCTCGAGCATGCCAGTTTTTGTCGGAGATTCATAAAGGACTTTTCAAAAATTGCTAACCCTCTATGTAAATTTCTAGAAAAGGATCACCCCTTTATTTTTTCTGATGATTGCAGGGTAGAATTCGAGGAATTGAAGAAGAAGCTAGTCACAACACCCATCATTATTGCCCCTGACTGGGAGAAACCATTTGAGCTAATATGTGACGCAAGTGACTATGCAGTAGGAACAGTGTTAGGACAGCGGAAGGATAAAATAATGCACATACGGAAGTAGAACATTGAGTGGAGCGCAACTGAACTACACTGTAACGGAGAAAGAGATGTTGGTTGTGGTGTTCGCATTTGACAAGCTTAGATCATACCTGATTGGCTCAAAGGTAATTGTATATACTGATCATGCTTTACCTGATCGAAAATAAGGAGTCAAAATCGCGCCTGATTGTTGGGTGCTGCTTCTGCAAGAGTTCGACTTGGAAATCCTTGACCGTAAGGGCACGAAAAATCAGGTCGATGATCACTTATCGCGTCTGGAATGAGCTGAAAAATCAGTTGAGGTAGAGGATATTCTGGAAACCTTTCCAGACGAGCAGCTACTCTCCACAAGCCTTGAGGAAGTGCCATGGTATGCAGACATTGCAAACTACCTGGCAAGCAATATAGTTCCATATGACTTTTCCTCTGTCCAAAGAAAAAAATTTACGACTGCCACATGTATTACTGGGATGAACCTTATCTGTTTCGGATTTGTGTTGACAATATGATCTGGAGGTGTGTCCCCGAGATAGATCAATCTTCTATTTTGCAGGCATGTCACGCATCGGCATATGGCGGACAATTTGGAGGAGTAAGGACGGGCGCTAAAGTTCTAGAAGTTGGGTTCTACTGGCCAACTGTGTTTAAGGATGCACATCTATGGGTCAAGGGCTGTGATGAATGACAGCGAACCGGGAACATTTTCCGTCACCATGAGATGCCCATGAACCCAATTCAGGAGGTTGAAGTGTTCGATGTTTGGGGAATAGACTTCATGGGTCTCTTCATCAGTTCCTATGGCAATAAGTACATACTTATTGCTATAGATTATGTGTCCAAATAGGTGGAAGATGCAACACTCCCCACCAATGATGCAAGGGTGGTGATTGGGTTTTTGAAGAAGAATATATTAACCCGTTTCGGGACCCCAAGAGCCATAATCAGTGACGGAGGCACTCACTTCTGCAATCGAGCCTTTGAGAAATTGCTGGCGAAATACGATGTACGCCACAAAGTGGAAACTCCATACCATCCTCAGACCAGTGGGCAGGTCGAAGTATCGAATAGAGAGATAAAGAGTGTGTTGACCAAAACTGTGAATGCCACAAGAACAGATTGGGTGAAAAAAATGGATGACGCACTCTAGGCCTATAGAACTGATTTCAAAACACCAATTGGCATGTCGCCATACAAGTTGGTGTTTGGACGGGCCTGTCACTTGCCAGTGGAGTTAGAACATAGAGATTGGTGGGCGCTGAGACAACTGAATTTAGACATAGAAGCTGCGAAAAGGAATAGAGTCACGTAATTGCACGAACTGGATGAGTTCCGTTACCTTGCTTTTGAAAGCACAAGGTTATATAAACAAAGAATGAAGAGGTTGCACGACAAGAATATTGTTGAACGGAATTTCAAACCTGGAGATATGGTGTTGCTGTATAATTCAATATTAAGGCTATTTTCGGGTAAACTCAAGTCATGATGGTCTGTGCCATTTCGTGTGGTGGAAGTGCTCCCTTCGGGTGCTACAAAGATTGCCTAAGAAAATGAAACTCGCACGTTTAGAGTCAACAGGCACAAGTTGAAACCATATGTGGGCATGGATGAAGTCAAGGATGTGTCGGTGATTCATTTGACTGAGCCCCATAGGTCGAGCGAGCCTTAAAGACGCTCATCTGCGTCGTGACGCGACGTTAAATCAAGCGCTTCTTGGGTGGCAACCCATGTTTTCTTTTGTTTTTCCCTTTTAATTTGTTGTTGTACTTAATGTGTATGATATTAACCCAGTTATTAGTGTACATGGGAAGATTGGTGCATCTTTGGAGAAGTCGGGGGCAAGAACCATTTCCGTAAAGGTAAAAAACGTGATAAAGAAAAAATTCTGAATGTACTTCACCGCGACCGCGGTTGGAACGTGGTGGAATACACTTGTTCTGCCTTAGGTTCACCACGACCGCGGTGGATTAATGCCTTTCTGCCGCAGTCCACCGCGATCGCGGTCCGAGCGCGGATTGACCGCGGTGGATTGATGCCTTTCTGCCGACGCCAGGTAAGTAAAGTTCTTATTTCATTTTATATTTTTCTTCTTTTTTCAAATCTAATTAAACCTAAACCTACCCTCCCCCCTGCCAACACCCCCTTTCTTTTTCTAACTCTCCCCACCGCCTCCCATTCTTCTTTCTCTCTCTCACAAAATCTCCCCCAACATAAAACTTCATCTCCACCATTCTCTTCTTCCCCCAAACTCCTTATTCCCTTCTCATCCTCCAAGCACACATGTGTTCATCATCTTCAAGTAAGTCTCTAACCTAATTCTCTCTTCTCTCTTAGTTTTCTTTTTGTTTTTCTTCTTTGTGTACTTTAATGGTAGAATTGTAACATGTTTTAGGTTAGAATTTTCTTCTTTTTAGCTTGATTTGGTGTGAAACATGGTACAAAGAGCATATTTTTGTTGTGGTGAAGTTGATTGTGGAGGGGTGGAGTAGGTGTAGTCATTGTAGTTGGTTTGGGGGAGGGTTTGTACTTATATGGTCTAAGTTTATGAAATCATTTTTCAATGCACACCAGGTGCTTGTGAAATTTCCCCATTGAGTTGTACTTGTTAATGTGACCGTAGTGGTGGTGAAGTCTGAGAAACCACCCTGGGGTC
Organism: Nicotiana paniculata; assembly: GCA_005239505.1. Lineage (NCBI taxonomy): Eukaryota > Viridiplantae > Streptophyta > Magnoliopsida > Solanales > Solanaceae > Nicotiana > Nicotiana paniculata. The sequence continues at coordinate 36,573 of ML330997.1, read as the reverse complement.
AAACATCTCAAATGCTCACTAATAGTAACCCTTAATTTGTCAGGTACAATGCATCAATCAAGGAAAAGACGTGCCACGGGTACATTAGCCAGTGGGTCAGGTGGTTCATTCCGAGCTCGAGCTCAAGCGAGTTCGAGCTAGTTTGAAAACAACCGCTTTGTATCCAAAGCGGCTCAAGATAGATATAATGCAAAATCAGCTAGGAAGTTGGTGCCTGAAGTGCACATTGAGAGAGCTGCGTTAAGAGTTGAATGCCCACAAATGTACGACGAATTGAGGAAACGTCAGCTGAACGTCTTCTTTGATGAGCCGGAAGAGGCCAATGTTATGATGGTCCGGGAATTCTATGCTAACTGCCCAGACCATGTCGATAGAGTAGTCACAGTAAGAAATACCCCAGTGAATGTGTATCTTGAGGCCATCCGCCGAGTGTACAGGTTGTCGGTCTTCACCAGAGATACAGACTACTACCAAGATTATTAGAGGCCACCGATCACATGGAACCTAATTATTCAAACCATCTGTGTTGCTGGTAGGGAGACAATGTTGATAAAGCCAAGAATGACCTTGAACTCCCAATTGGGAAGCTAAGTGTTGGCTAACAATCATCAACAGCCGTCTGCTGCCATCCAACAATACGACATATGTTAATGCGCCAAGAGTAGTGGCGATTTGGTGTTTTGTCAACCACCATGATTTTAATGTGGCCTGACTCATTCAAGATGAAATGTTCATTCGGTCCACAGAGGAAAGAAAAGGGTTCTACTTCCCCTCCCTAGTCACCCGGCTGTGTCGTGCTTCACGAGGTCCTGAAAACCCCATCTATGATGGGAAATTGCAATTAAAAGCCCCATCCAGGGCTAGTAAAATCACAGTTGAGAAAGACTAGCCTGTGGCAACTGATGAGGACAATGATGATGATGATAAGGGAGCTATACATGCTACCTCCCCACCGGTGCATATTGCTGATGAAGCGGGCCCATCATAGGCCCGCCGGAGTACCCCGATGACAGCCTTGGAGCAAGATATGGCTGGCCTACGCACTTCAGTCAATGACCTAGGTTCTCGAGTTGACGCTTTGGCCACCCAAAGTTTTAGGTCCGAGAAAAATATCATGGGATGGCTCCGGGCGTTAGGTCGAGCGCGTAAGCTCGATCCTGGCACCGTCTCCGACCAGGACTAAGCACCAAGGAAGTCTCCTTACCTTACTTTGCTTTAATTTCTTTGACATAGGGACATGCCAAGTTTTTAAGTGTGGGGTGGGGGATGGTTGTTGTTGTTGTTGTACACTTTTATAGTTTGTGTAGTATTTTGATTTGCTGTTAATTAACATTGGTTTGGCCCGAAGACGGACAACTCTCGATGGGTCTCTTGAGGGTCTTAAGTCCAACAAAATAATAATAATAATAATAATAATAATAATAATAATAATAATAAAAAAACAAAAAGATTTTCTTTTGTTAGGTAGTGTACCAGCTCCCCCTTGGTTTTTCTTTAAACCACGGTTCTTTTCCAAGGGTTTCCGTTTGAACCGGGTGTAGTTAGTTTTTTTCTTTTTAGATTAGGAAGTCTTGGGCGAGGGAAGAATAGAAATAGGATCCCTGAACTTCGTAGTACCTTGAATATTGATTGCCTTAGCATGATACTTAGGCTCACTAGTCGACTCTAGCAAGAAAGCCTTTAATTGCATGTTCCTGATTTGGCTTAAAATACTTTGAGCAGAGTGTCTGATGATCTGAACTGACTGAGTCATGTGCCATGTGTGAGTGATACTTTTGTGTATTTTTTGCTAACATTCAATTCCTAAAAATTTCCCTGTGTGTGTACGAAGCAAAAGGTAGCTTTAATTGGTCTAGAAAATGATATAGGTATTTCTTTGTTGAACCCATTTATATACGTTTCTACACTAAGGGCAAGCATATGGTGCGTTTTATGTGACATGAGAATTTCTTTATGAGGGTGAGCAAAATCTTACTTGTTTGAATTCCTCAGTGTGTGAATTGTCATAATTATGATATAAGTCTCTTTGTGGTGAGTAGGCACTTGACTCGTGAAAGGAAGGTAAGTTTGGACCTCTGAATGAGAATAGGAAAGCCGGTTAGGGACATTGCGTGGCTAGAGAGAGTCCACTCTTGAGGTTTGGATGTTATGTTGAGGTAGTCTACCAGTTTGAATTGCTCTTGGTGCGAGGAATGGGGAAGTTACCCTGTGATGATTAGGCCTATAGAGTATGGTTTTGTTGCTAGAGGACTAGCAACAGTTTAAGTGTGGGGTGTTGATAGTATCCTATATTATGCGATGTAGATGCTATTTATGCTCTAAGTTAACCATGGTTTATTGATGCTTTAAGTGCTAAATGATAACAAATGCTCTAATTAAGGTTTTTTGTGCTTTGTAGGAGTTAATTCGGAGTTGGAAGATAATATGGAGTGTTTTGGAGTCAAATATGTAGATACAAGGTCAAACGAGAAGAGTCCAAATGAAAACGAGCAAGAAAAGGCTAGAAAGACTGGACAATAGTCCACCATGACCGCGACTGGAATGCGATGGACAAAGGAGAAAAACAATATGGGTGTAATCCATCGTGGTCGCGCCGCGGTTGGCTCGCTGTCGCGGGCGTCCTGGAGATAATCAGAAAAACTTAGGGACTTAAGTGCAAAACGTGAGAAACTTATCCTAACCCTATATAAACTCAACAAACTCGCCCAAGTCAAGGTTAAGCTTGTTTTAGACTTATTTTGGAGGCAAGAACAAGTGGGAGAAAGATCAAGACACCTTTAAAGTTTTCATTCTTCTTCTTTTATCATTATTTTGAGAATCGTGAATTGTTTTATTGCTTTGTCTTGTTTTATTATGAGTAGCTAAACATTTAGTCTAAGGTTTTGATGGAACCTGTTGAAGGATGGAACTCTTGCTATGTTGATACAGATTTGCCAAGTTTAATCTCTATTTGTTCAACTACGTTCTTGTTGTAGTTAATTGAAAGGATCCTCAATTAGCTGTGCCTATTTAGTATGTATTACTCGGGAGAGAGTGCATATTTAGGTAGTTGTTGAACATCATCACTTCCGACATATGTGAGGAATCAATAACCTAGGGTTTAAAGGTGGGATTAGGGATAACGAAACCTTGGGTGCGATCTAAGTGATATGTAATAAAAGCCAGCTAGCGTAACTCGGGAGAGTATGTCTAGTAAATTATCGTAATTACTCGGGAGAGATTTACAATAGGAAGAGTGCTCATGATCAATAGAGACGATTAGGCGAATTTATATGAAACATAGCAGGAGGGGATTCCGTCAATAGGAGAAATCATAACCTTAGATCCTTCTCATTATTGTTTACAACCCATTATTATTTAGCTCATAGTTAATCTAATTTCATAAAGTAATAGTTAGTAGAAAAACACTCAATTGCTATTCAAAATATCTTGGAAGTTGCATACGCAGAATTGAGTGTGTCTGATAACTGTGATTGGTAGGTTAATTCCCTGTGGGATTCGACTCTGGGCTTAATACCCAGAATATATTGACAACAACCGCTTAGTCCTTTTTATAAGGCATAGTTGGGCTTGATCATTCATGTTCATTCATTTCATATCATATCTCAGTCTCTTTTGCTACATATTGACATATCATATCATCATTTTGGGCTAGTTTCATGGCATTGCGAGCCCGAGAGACTAGAGGGATTGATAACTGAGTGAGGCCGAGGGCCTAATTGTGAGGATATTGATACTATGGCACGTGAGTTGTCCGTGAGGATCCAGATATTGATACTATAGCACGTGAGTTGTCCGTGCAGCACATCAGTTGTCCGTACGATTTATAGCGCTTGGGCTGAAGGAGCCCCTCTGGAGCTTGCACACACCCCCAATGAGCGCTGTTGATTTATATTGAGGGGTGGATCTTCCCTGGACAAGGGTCTTGTCGGAAGCATTTATACATGGGGATGGATCTTCCCCACGGGTTGGATTGACCCTACTCAGTATTGAGTGACTGATGGTCAGTTGATATATATATATATATTCCGGAATGGGTCTTCCCCGGTACGGATTGACCACATATACAGTACTGAGTAATTGCGCATGATGAGTGGAAAGTGTGAGATAGTGAGATTGAGTACTCTGAGAGTGTGAGTACACGAGTTCATCTCTAAGATACATTGAATTGACATGCACACATATAGAGATGTATTTTCCTTATGTTGTACGCTGTCAGATCATTCATGACTTCTCACACATATTGGCATATGGGCATAGTGACGCATTTTACATTGGCTATGTAGAAAGAAAATGAAATATCTTATATACTGTTGAAAGGATTTATTTTGGAAAATTACTGTTTTCAAACTTACTCATATTTTTGGCAACTTCCATAAACGACTTGGGTTTTCACTGATATACTTGAAAGGCAGAACTATTTTCAACAATCATGATTAAGCTGAGCATTTTATCTCTAATTTACTTCTTTTATTACTTGCTTTACATTGTTATGGACTTTTGTTGGCTATTGGTGTTGGACCCGACCTTTGTTCTAGCTCGTCACTACTTACAACCTAAGGTTAGGTTTGTTACTTATTGAGTACATGGGTTCGGTCGTACTCATACTACACTTCTGCACCTTGCGTGCAGATGTTGGTTGTTGATGTTGTTGTGATCGACGGGAGCTGGAATTAAAGACGTACTTGCGTTCCGGTTGTAACTGCCTCTTATTCATGGTAGCCTTAGATTTATAAAAATCTATTTATGTTCATTTCGAACAGATAATGTATTTATTTCATACCAGCATTGTAAATTCTAATCTTAGAAGCTAATGATTTGTACAACCAGTCCTTGGGGAATGTATCAGTTTCAGATATTTTCTTTTAATTAGTTGCCTTACTAATTTCATTGGAATTGGCCAGTTGTTAATTGGCTTACCTAGCGGGTTGAGTTAGGTGCCATCACGACTAATTAGATTATGGGTCGTGACAAGTTGGTAACAGAGCTCTAGGTTCATAGGTTCTACAAGTCATGATCAAATGTCTAGTAGAGTCTTGCAGATCGGTATAACGACGTCCATACTTATCTTCGAGAGGCTACAGGGCATTTACGATAACTGTCACGAACCAAAATCCATTAAAGGTCGTGATGGCGCCCAACGACGCTGTCAGGCAAGCTAATAATGACTGATTGCCTTAATTGCTCATTTTAGTATTTGAAATCATAGTTTTATTTAATTACATAGTACAAAATGGGATCTACAAGTGAACAAAATATCTTCGCAACTACATTAATGCATAACCCGTAAGCACCCCCAAAACTCAGTGTCACAAGTGCATGAGCATCAACTAGGGAGTAAAATAAAATACAACATTTGTCCGGAATACAAATTGGATAAAAAAATTTAAATAACTCTTAGGGAGACTCTGCTGGCTGCGGATGGTAACCTGAAATGCAGCTCGCGGCAAGTCCCCACATCATCCGCACCTCCGCGCCCAAAGGACCACCGAACATAAATGTACCTGCACAAAAATGTGCAAAAAGTGTAGTATGAGACGTAAATCAACTTGTACCCAGTAAGTATCTAGCCTAACCCCGGAGGAGTACTGACGAGGGGTCGACATCGACACTCACTAGTGGTCAATAATATCAGGTACAGTAAGGTGGCGAACAAATATGAGGTAGAGTAAATAAACGAAATAAACAAGTGTGAATATGTGGTACAATTCTCCTCTTTACAGTAAACTCAAGTTCTCAATTAGAAAATTCCTCCTCAACCAGAGCATATATACATATGTATAATGGACCTTACCAAATAGGTTGTTATAATTCGAATCAGGGAAAACTCAAGGATACCCTAGCTTCTTGCCAAATATTACGCACGATTCCATGAGGATATTTTATTGAAATGACGAGGCGTACGACCCGATTCCATCATAATCTGTGCACTATCGAGGGTCAAACGGCAAGAACCATAGATGCATCTATTAAATGGCCGAGGTGAATGGCCCGCTCCCATGAGAGTGTGGTACATAAATCTTGTCGAGGAGAACAACCCGATCCCATTAGAATAAGAAGATTAAATGGGTCCTTGACCCCTACTCACGAATAAACATGTGAATTACAATTTTTAAGGAAAATTGTTCGATCAAAACGCATAACGCGTGAGAAATATGTAAGAGGAACACCATTATTCCGTGACAAATCATAAAACTCGCGAAAACTCTACAATAGCAAGTCTATCACTCTATGAATGTCTAGTCTCAAGTCGCAATGCGAAATAAAAGAATTAAACAAGCAAGGATAATCCCTATAGTACAAGTACATCATGATGTGAACCTAAGTCTACCCGGACAATAACATAAATCGAACTACGTACGGACTCTCGTCACCTCGTGCGTACATAGTCCCCTCGGGTGCACGTGCCCTGATTCCGAAATTTTTCAAAGATAAACTTTACACATAACACCACGAGCTCAAATATATAATTTATTCTCAATTCCATGCCCAATTTCGTCAAAATCCAAAAATATCAATTTCTAGGTTTCTTCAAATATACCCAAATTTTCACTAATTTTCATGTTAAAATCTATATATAATCCAAGTATTTAACTCAAAATGAGAAGAATTCGCTTACCCCACAATAGAGGATGAAAATGGCACTCCAAACCTGCTCCAAAGTTGGCTCCCATGGACGAAATAAAGTGGAATTGAGCCAAAACTCCGCTTTAAAAGACCACACTACCCAGTCGTTCTCCGCGCCTGCGCTCATTGGACCTCTCCTGCAGGTCCGCAGGTGCGAAAATAATTCTGCTTCTGCGGAGATGCCCCCAGCTGCCCAACCCGCTTCTGCGCTCAATCACCCACAGGTGCGCATCCGCTTCTGCAAGAATTCTTCCGTACCTGCGGACTGCCAAGCCCTCACTCTCTTTCTGCTTCTGCGATCTCTAGGCCGCTTCTGTGAGCGCGCACCTGCGGCCCTCTTCACGTAGGTGTGATCGCACCATATTCCCAGTTGCTTCAACTCTTCCTCCAAATCCAAATTCGATCCATTAACCATACGGAATCCACCTGAGGCCCCCCGGATCCCGTTCAATCACACCAACCAGTCCCATAGCATAAGGAAAACTTGCTTGAGGCCTCAAATCACATCAAACAACGTCAAAACCATGGATCACACCTCAATTCAAGCTTAATGAACTTTAGAACTTCAAACTTCTACATTCGATGTTGAAACCTATCAAATTACGTTCGATTGACCTCCAATTTTGCACACAAGTCACATTTGACATTACGAACCTACTCCAACTTTCGGAATCAGAATCCGACCCTGATATCAGAAAGTCCACTCTCGGTCAAACTTTCAAAAACCTCCAACTTCTAACTTTTTCCAAATGACCCCAAAATGACCTACGGACCTCCAAATCCACATTCGGACGCGCTCCTAAGACTAGAATCACCATACAGACCTATTCATATGCTCAGAATTACAAATGGATATCGATAGCATTAAAATACACTTCAACCCAAATTTATGAGATCCTTCCAAATTGCCAACTTTCCACAATATGCGTTAAACGCGCCCGGGCCATCCAAAACTCGATCCGGACATACGCCCAAGTCCAAAATCATCATACGAACCTATTGGAACCTTTAAATCCCAATTTTGTCGGCCATTTACTCAAAAGTCCATCCTTAGTCAATTTTTCCAACTTAAAGCTTCTGAAATTAGAATTTTCTTTCCAAGTTAACTCTGAACTTCTCGAAATTCAATTCCGACCACACGTACAAGTTATACTACCTTAAGTGAAACTACTCATGGCCTCAAACTGCCAAACGACGCGCTAGAGCTCAAAACGACTGGTCTGGTCGTTACATTCTCCCCCACTTTTACGTCATCCTCGAACGTGCTAAGAACTGCTCTGAAGTTTGCCGAAATCATTGTTTAACCCCTTGAGCACCTATCCGTGCTACCACAACCCAGTTGAGCATATTATCTCAAGCTAGTCTAAATATTCCCCCATTTATTTAGTCAAAAAGCCTTAGAGCCAGATTCCAACATCCGAAATTCCCTACCAGACCTGTTTCTAACATACGAACACCGTATCAATCATTAGACATCGTACCAAACATGATTTTATGCCCTTACTGAATTCACACCATGCACCGCACAATACACATGACCATAATGACATCCCCTCACAACAATATCCACAATTCCACGAATTCGATGCCCACAACATACCTAATGACACATATAAGTCATGTTTCAACTTTTGCAATACTACCACAACGGAAGAGATGTGTAGAATTTCATAACCAGCTGCTGAGTCAACAAATCATTGAGTCTCTCCTCCCGACAAGAACTGTTACCTCATCATGAACCAAACAACGATGTTTGCTCTTTAATATGCCTCATATAAAATTGATCGCACCGATCCCAGATCCAAAAATCTCGTCTCACTCAGTACAAGTCGTTCCAATCATAAGCCACCACAAACACTACCAAAGGTCTCATATGATGCCACTATGTGCCAACAAGCCACAAATTCGAATCATAAGGAAAACGAACTCTGGAAAGAACTACTCAACCCGCGTAACTAATTAAACAACTGAAAAGGTGTTATGAACCTTCCTCAGAACATGAGAAACAAGACACACAAGAATAGATATGGGGAGCTATACTCAACATCACATTGTTGCGGCGTGCAACTCGAACCACACATGATACCATTGTCGTATGCAGCCCAATCCAACCATGTTACCCGTGGCGGCGTGCCACCCGATCCAAACAGCACATCTGTGGCGGCGTGCCACCTGATCCACACATAATAATCTATAAGAAAATACTCACCAAGCTAGAATCCTCATAACAACGAAATACCCGAATGTCGACCACAAGCACGCCAAGTGCACAATACCATCCCGAGGGAGACATATAGTGCCATACACTACAAAAATCAAGCACTACTAAGGTGCAACGAATGACCTGCATCTCGAGAGCCATCCTGCTCATATAACACCGCAAGCTACACAGGACCACAAAACTTGTGTGAATAATCAAGTCGTCTCATAATCCACACTACACAATAGAGTATTACATGAAATAGATAATGACGAAAATAACATCCAACGCTCGAATACTCCTCCATAAGGAATGTTATGCTGAATGAACACACCCAGGCTGGTGTAGAGTACACATCCATATTTTGACCCATCAACGAACCTCAAACCGATTCCGTTCATACCATGCTTGGAAAATAGCCTCTTAAGGACCCAAAATGACCTATTCACGACACATAAGAACAACCTTCAAATCAGGAATAAACTCACACGGTCCGCAACCCAAGGAATAGAATGTCTCTCAGGCATAACTCTCGCACTTGCGATATTACCATGACCTCCATATTTTGTTTCAATCTTTAACAATCAAGTGACTGACATGTCACACTTATACAAATATCCTCGTGGGACATGCTCCCACTACCATTCTGCTTAGGTAGCAAGCCCCGCCACATCCATACCACCAACCGTTCTAATTTCTTAAAGTGAATCAAAAATCCGCAAGTCAATACACAAAGACTCTTTCATATGACACCGATCTCAGGTGACGCTAAAGACAATACTGGCTTACTCTAAACATCTGAATTCTTTACTTCTCATCCAAGCTCGTGACATTCTTTTCAACCCTGAACCGCAACCTTGATCCTCAGCTTCCAATTCCCATGCCGCTCACTGTGCTCATCATGCCAATACGCAAGGGTACAAGAATTCCATTACAACTCCTAATCCACTAATAGAATAAACACCCCATCACATAGAAACCTTTCAGTTAACTCATTTATGGAAAACCATTGCAACACGCGACCAAATTCTCAAACCGCGGGAAATACAAACCTCCTGTCGCGATCTAAACCACCATGAATCTTCCACAATCCATTTATTCAACCTAGTCCTAAGAACAGAATACCTCCCAAATCAATCGAATTATGGTGGTTGTCAAGCCTCACATGTATCGCCACAAATCACATATATAACTTAACACGCTGAAGGAACTGATCACGACCACAATCATGTCGATTCAACCATTATTAACCGACCCATCTTCTTCCAATTTATTCTCAACTAGCCTTAGAAATAACAATATCTCCATTCATTAATGTAACAAAACCCAGCAACACTCATCCCGAGTGACCCAATCTACGAGACCACATCATCTCAATACCCATGAACCATCTCATATTCTCCTTAAGCACACAATAACATCACCAACTGGCACACCCGTTCTGCAAGACCTTTCGTGAATCGGAAGCTACTTATTCCCTTTCTCCAATACTGCACCGCATACCCAATGATAACATAGACATTCCAAGTCCTTAGAAACTGTACTCAAATTCTTGAACCCACCAGGATCACTGTTGAGTCACCCACTCTATCTTGGCCCCTAGTATAAGCCAAACTCTAGTGCTCTACCAGCACGTGAACACCCTATCAAGAAGCACCCAACTGAATTCTTTTCCCTTGTACATTACTCCACCAGAAGCAGAAACTCTGAGTCTTCTCAAAACTAAACATGAATCGATAAGGCCCAAGTATAGGATACATTCCTCAAATCTTTTGCTCAAATTACCACTGATGTTTTCTTTCCTTAGTCGTAATAACCCATCAATATGTCGATAACCAGAAACCTCACAAGTAGACAACCATGCAATCCAATGGTAGACAGTGGGGCTCTCCCACTTAGCTTGAAGCTACAATTACATAACCCCGGAACCCACCAAGATTCCTTCTTCCTCATTGACATGATCCTGCATAATCGACCCGCAAAATTTCTCAAAATCCTCCTGTTAAACATTTCGTGAACATTCTGAATCACTAGCCACATTCACATATTCAACCTCTTACTAGATAGCCAATAGAATTCTTCATAGAAGCTCCGTCAACACCATGAAATCAGTAAACCACCCTGAGCTCATGCTCATTCACCAGTTGTACAAGTCTGTTCACTCCCCATTGACATCAACTAAAGGTGCGACAATACATTTCAAATCTGAAGTCATGTTGCATCCCTCTTCATATCAAGCAACTTCTTTCTGTCGTATCCAACCTTCCTCACTATAGTATCCAATATTCCAAATTAAGTCCGTAGACCTAGTCATTGTCCACCATGAATCCCAAATTACTCCAAACTTTCCTCAAGTCATATGGCTATCCACGCATAATCCATATGCTACTCTGTCACTCCCACATCGGCTAAACCATCTTCTTTAAGTAACTGCTCGACCTCTGCTTCTCATACTTGACCTGTTAGTAATTCAACCACCGCAAAACACCTCCCGTATGTCCTTCCTCGTCCTTCTCTGCCCAAATGTTTCCTTAAATTTGAATCCATCTATAACTCTTGAGCTAATAAATTGCCACAAACTCCAAGCCTCCTGGAAGATCATCCTTATCGAGCCACCAAGATTAGAAATACCCATTTTATTCTGAAATCTCTACACCTCGCTATCTCTGACAACCGCCTCTCCGGCACCATTTCACACTATCCTGACCGAATGCAAATTGACGAAGACCATAACACCGACGAACCGTAGCGTGTTCAACAAAGACGATGACACCACATCACAATTGAAAATTCCACCATGCTCGGAAATACCAGTCTCGTTACTCCATTATCCCAAACTTGAACATCCATAGTCCGATTGCCTTTCCTTCGATGGAAATAGATTGCCAAACCTCTGAGTCATACGCTGAGGAAAACCTCATTTTGAGTCATTCACTTCCCCATTACATAGACAAGCATCCTACCATTACATCATTACTATGCGATAACAACTTACGAACATCATCGAAACCTGTGCATAGCCTCAAAACCATCAGAAATACAGCTACTGAGCCGAAATGACAGAACACCCTTCTGCAAGAAGACAATAATAACTTGCTCGAATGCGCAGAGAGAAACATCTTGCCCCACGTCTGTAGTACCATTAAAGTTCCTCGATTCCAAATTGATAACTAGCACTTCACATTGCATAATATTGATTAAGAAGGAAATCAATCCATAAGCCTCAAAGGAATCAAATCGCACGATGAGGAATCAAGAAGGGAAGTGTTCCTAACAGCCCTGTAGCCTCTCGAAGACAAGTACAAACGTATCAGTAACGATCCGCAAGACTCTACTAGACTTGATCATGACTCAAGAGACCTATGTGAACCTAATGCTTTGGTATCATGTCGTCACGACCCAAAATCCATTATTGGTCGTGATGGCGCCCAACACTGCTGTCAGGCAAGCCAATAATAACTGATTTCCTTAATTGCTCATTTTTGTATTTAATTCATAGTTTTCTGTAATTACATAGTACAAAATGATATTTAGAAGTGAATAAAATATCTTCGCAACTACATTAATGCATAACCTATAAGCACCCCCAAAACCCGGTGTCACAAGTGCATAAGCATCAACTAGGGAGTAAAATAAAATACAACATCTGTTTGGAATACAAATTGGACAGCAAAATATAAATAACTCCGAGGGAGACTCTTATGGCTTCGGATTGTAACCTGAAATGTAGATCGCGGCAAGTCCCTGCATCATCCGCACCTTCGTGCCCAAAGGACCACCAGACATAAATGTACCTGCAAAAAAATGTGCAGAAATGTGTAGTATGAGTACGTAAATAAACATGTACCCAGTAAGTATATATCCTAACCCCGTAGGAGTAGTGACGAGGGGTCGACATCGACACACACTAGTGGTCCAATAATAACAGGTACAGTAAGGAGGCGAACAAATATGAGGTAGAGTAAATAAACGAAATAAACAAGTGTGAATATGTGGTACAATTCTCCTCTTTACAGTAAACTCAAGTTCTCAATTAGCAAATTCCTCCTCAACCAGAGCATATATACATATGTATAATGGACCTTACCAAATTGGTTGTTATAATTCGAATCAGGGAAAAACTCAAGGATACCCTAGCTTCTTGCCAAATATTATGCACGATTCCATGAGGATATTTTATTGAAATGACGAGGCGTACGACCCGATTCCATCATAATCTGTGCACTATCGAGGATCAAACGGCAAGAACCATAGATGCATCTATTAAATGGCCGAGGTGAATGGCCCGCTCCCATGAGAGTGTGGTACATAAATCTTGCCGAGGAGAACAACCCGATCCCATTAGAATAAGAAGATTAAATGGGTCCTTGACCCCTACTCACGAATAAACATGTGAGTTACAATTTTTAAGGAAAATTGTTCGATCAAAACGCATAACGCGTGAGAAATCTGTAAGAGGAACACCATTATTCCGTGACAAATCATGAAACTCGCGAAAACTCTACAATAGCAAGTCTATCACTCTATGAATGTCTAGTCTCAAGTCGCAATGCAAAATAAAAGAATTAAACGAGCAAGGATAATCCCTATAGTACAAGTACATCATGATGTGAACCTAAGGCTACCCGGATAATAACATAAGTCCAACTACGTACGGACTCTCATTACCTCGTGCTTACGTAGTCCCCGCAACAAGTTGCACATATTAAATATATCACCTAGGGGTATTTTCCCCCTCACAGATTTATACTGGAGACTTACCTAGCTCCAAAGTTTCATAACTGGATCCAAAGCCTCTCTAACACCTCAAACCGATGCAAGTCGCTCCAAAACTAGTCAAAAAATGTGCAAAGCAATAAGTATAATAGTCTTAACAAATCAATTTAAACAAATTCCCAACTCTGCTCAAAATTCGATAAAGGCAACCCTCAGATCCACGTGCCCGGATTTCGAAAATTTTCGAGGATAAACTTTACCCATAAAACAATGAGCTGAAATATATAATTTATTCTCAATTCCATGCCCACTTTCATGGTCAAAATCCAAAAATATCAATTTCTAGGTTTCTTCCAAAATTTCCACTAATTTCCATGTTAAAATCTATATATAATCCAAGTATTTAACTAAAAATGAGAAGAAGTCACTTACCCCATAATAGAGGATGAAGATGACACTCCAAACCTGCTCCAAAATCGGCTTCCATGGACGAAATGAAGTGGAATTGAGCCAAAAATCCGCTTTAAAAGACCACACTGCCTAGCCATTCTCCGCACATGTGCTCACTGGACCACTCCCGCGGTTCCACAGGTGCAGCAAAAATTCCGCTTCTGCGGAGATGCCCCCAGCTGCCCAGCCTGCTTCTGCGCTCAATCACCCGCATGAGCGCATCTGTTTCTGCGAAAATTCTTCCCCACCTATGGATTGCCAGACCCTCACTCCCTCTCTGCTTCTGAAACCTCTAGGACACTTCTGCGGGCGCGCACCTGCGGCCTTCTTCATGCAGGTGCGACCGCACCAGATTCTCAACTGCTTCAGCTCTTCCTCCAAATCTAAAATCGATCTGTTGACCATCCGAAATCCACCCAAGGAGCCCCAGGACCCCGTCCAATCATACCAACCAGTCCCATAGCATAACAAAAACTTGCTCAAGGCCTCAAATCACATAAAACAATGTCAACCATGAATCACACCCCAATTCAAGCTTAATGAACTTTAGAACTTCAAACTTCTACATTCAATACCGAAACCTATCAAATCACGTCCGATTAACCTCCAATTTTGCACACAAGTCACATTTGATATTACAGGCCTATTCCAACTTCCGAAATTAGAATCTGACCCATATATCAAAAAGTCCACCCCCGATCAAACTTCCAACTTTCGCCAAATGACCCCAAAATGACCTACGGACCTCCAAATCCACATCTGTACGCGCTCTTAAGAGTAGAATCATCATACGGAGCTATTCCCGAGATCAAAATTCCAAACGGACACTGATAGCATTAAAGTACAATTCAACCCAAATTTATGAGATCCTTCCAAAATGCCAACTTTCGGCAATAGCCGTCGAAACGCTTCCGGGCCATTCAAAACCGACCCAGACATACGCCCAAGTCAAAAATCATCATATGAACATGTTGGAACCTTCAAATTCCAATTTTGAGGTCGTTTACTCAAAAGTCCATCCTTAGTCAATTTTTCCAACTTAAAGCTTCTGAAATTAGAATTTTCTTTCCAAATTAACTCCGAACTTCTCAAAATTTAAGTCTGACCACACGTACAAGTCATAATACCTGAAGTGAAGTGACTCATGGCCTCAAATCTCCAAACGACATGCTAGAACTCAAAACGGTCGGTCAGATCGTTACAATAAACTTCCCATCTTTCTTTCCTTATCGTGCGACATTGATTCAGCATGAAGCATAACTCTTTGAATTACTTCCACACATTCGTATACGCATTTGAGCAATTGGTATAAGTTGTGCATAGACGGATTGTGATTCCATGGATAAAGTACGAGATGTGATTTCGGTGTGCTGATGATGGGCCTGTTTGGAGGACTTGAGGCCGGGTTTTGACTGTAGCTTGAGCACGAGGATTTTGGTTATGTGAGCATGTGATTTTGGACTTATACGTTCTATAGTGTCCCTATGGGCAAAATTCATGGCTCGATGAGTGGCTGGATGGCGACGTTATGAGTATAATATGACTGCAAGATGTGTTCATATGGTTTGAATGTGATGAGAATAGTTTGCTTGAGATATAGAAAGGACTATTGGGTGTCTGATTTTGTCTTGATTTGACATATAGTCTCGATTTATGAGTGAATTGGAGGGTCTTTCATGTTGTTTAACTGTGGCACGAATTAGGTTCTCATGCCTTGTTAGTGAGTTAAGACTCAGGAATATTAAGTGATTGCGTAGTAGTTATGGTTATGAAAAGGTATAAAAAGATGTTAGTTGAGGCTAAGCAGGTGGGTTATAAACTACAATGTGATCTACGAATGTGTGATTGTTATGATGTTTTGTGGAGGCTTTCTTTTCTACCCGTTTATTATATTTGTGAGATTTGAGTTTGGATAGGTTGTAATGGTTGACCTGACCGTCACGAGGATGAATGCGAGATTTGCAGATGATTCGAGGTATTAGATGGGTTGTGTTACATGAGCTTATAAAGGATTTAGTTGAATCTCACTGTGGTATTATGGTAGTAATGGGGTATGGTTATTGTAAGTTATTAAATGTTTTATTCCATGGCTTTGAACCAAGTGGGGGAGTCTGCTATCGACGAGTTGATTGCACGGTTATGTTTTGTATTGGTTTCGGTTTGAGGTATACTTGCGAATCAGTTATGGCTTACAGAGGTTGAGATTGAAGATGACTAGAGTAAGGGAGTTTATGGATACGGGTTGTATTACACTATATGAGTATATGGAAATCATGGGATGATTGAGTTGTTATTCGTGAAGGAAGTAGTGTGCATGGAGTAGGAATTTGCTTGGTTGCGTTAAGGTGGGTTACTTCTTTGGGTGTCATCGTGCTAATAGGGCACAAGTCATTTGGCCCATTTAGGGTGGTGCAATTGATATTTGAGTAGAGTGAATGAATCTAGAGAATAGTTCTAATGGATTCAAGATTTATATGTAGCACTTAAGAATTTCGGATTGGTATATGGCTAGGATCTGATATTTGCGTTAGATGGTGTCGAGACTCGCAGTATTTTTATATCCTCATGGATTCTACATATCTGTATCAGGAGGTGGCAAAAAATAGTTTTAGGTTTGCAGTAGGTCTCTTCAGAGTGGGTATCTTGGTTGTGGTACTTTTGGGGTGCTTGAGAGAGAATTTAGCGGCTTATGGGCCTTAGGGCAATGTGGTTTTATGCTAGAGTTCGTGGGGTGAGTTTTGATTAAGGGTCTTGGTGTTCTAGAAAGGAGAGGTATCGATATGAAGGCAATTTGGAGGGAACTCAAAGAAATAGGACAACTTGGTAATAGCTTGGATCAGCACGGTAATAGATATGATCAGTTCGTTGGTACCTATGATGTCGTGAGTTTCTACAGGTGTTTTGTGGAAATAATCTTGGTCTTGGCGACTTGCGTGACTTGGTTGAGTTAGAGAGATTTAGTTTTGATGGTCTGGTTATGTGAAAATGGGTTTCAAAGAGTTCTCGATGATTTCTATCACGTTTCGAGGTCGATATTTCCTAATAGCATGAGGAACATATTGCGCATTATGATTTTCTCCTGGATGAGATCAAATGGAAGGTTCTTGGCTAGTTGAGTATGTAGTTTACTTGTGACTCGGAGTGGATTATGAGATTGTCGTACTTTTCATATGATGTCATGATAGATGTGGTGCGTTGTGCGGGATCGAGATTTTGATGTGCAAGGTCACGATTTAGTTTTGAAGAGAAGATCATGAATTCTTAGACAACATGGACGGTTTCAAATTTCTAGACGAATGCTATAACTACTTTGTAATGACTGAGGAGGTGCGCATTTCAGAAAGCGTACTGAGTTTTGACTTACAGATGCTTCATTGGTATTTCGGTACTCGCCTGGTTAATCGACTGTTGATATTAAGATTTTTTCTAAATGGCACGGAAGAATTATAGAAGGATTCCCTATGGGATGATTGTATATGAGAGATGTGTTAGACATTCGGGCGGTGGAGTTGGGATCAGATATGGTAATTCGTGTGTTCTATGGATTTGAAGACTGGTTCTCAGGAGCAGAGTATTGTGGTTGGGGACAGTGAAGTTGTGGTCAAATCAAGCCAGATGATAGTATGTGTTGTGGTTAGGTCATCGTGGACTTTCAGAGGGTTATTTATCTATCTGTGAATGACCAGAGTTAATTTGGGGCCCATTGGTAGGCCGAATGAGGATGTGTATCCCATACCGGGTAGGATTGGTTGACTCTGCACTGTTGATATTGAGGGATGTGCCCTTCGATTAGAGTTGAGCTTATTCATGATATGATATTCTCTATGAGTTACTCTTCTATGCTATGAGGGGTGTGATTCGTTGGTTATATGCACACATGATGCGACTCTATTGGGACCTTATAGCAGAATTGGGGCGAGATGACTATTTGGGTGTTGCGTGATTGATTGCGCATTGGTTATGTTCTTTCGGGTTTGTGTGGCATTGTGCTATTTGCTTCTCTATGGTCATGGTCATGGTCATGCACCATGGTTACCTGATGTCGAGTTGTGCGTGGCTATTGATTTTGAGCAAGGCGGCTTGAAGCATCTCACATGGACCAGTGTTTGGATGGGGCGTATTGCGACAGAGTTATGTTGAGATATGATCCTTTGTGTTAGATTCGTGTGTTATGGTTCTACGGTGAGTGATGGGCTTTTAGCATTGCGTTGTGGTGTATTTGTTGAGCTTGCGGGACGATTCTCTCATTTGAGTCATTTTCCATGTTTGAGTACATTTGAATTATTGCGTATGTGTGCATGGATTGGACTCGTAATTGAATGGGTTGTCGAATTTTGTGAGTTTTATCGGGTTCCGAGGTACGAGCTCAGGTTTTGACTTTTTGGCTGATTTTGGGCGTTTGATTAAAGATTGGACCTTTATTGATTGAGTTTGTTTCCTTTGGAATTATTTTGATGTATTTGAGTTTCTTTTGGCTAGTTTCGAGCCATTTGAAAGTTGGTACGCGCGGGATGGCATTTGTGGAGCATCGTTTGGCTTGCTCGGCATTGGATTTGGATAGTTCGAGGTAAGTAACACTTTCAAACTTGGTGCTGAGGGTATGAACCCTGAATATACGTGTTATGTGTTTGGTATTGAGGTGATGCACATGCTAGGTGACGGAATTGTGGGCGTGCACCGCGTGAACCGTAACTCAGTTATTTCTGTGGTACTATGTGTTTACCTGACCTTATCTGTAACCATGAAATCTCTACGTACTAGAGCTATTGAGCAGTGATTCATATTAGAAACCATGTCTAGGATACATGCTTTTTCTTTTGGGACCCATTGAGGTCGTTACTGTTGTTGAGTTATTTGCTTAAATTGCAATTTCATACTCAGTCATGTTCATTCATTTTCATATCATATCTTAGTATCTGTTTCTACATATTGATACATCATATCGTCATTTTTGGGCTAGTTTCATGGCATTGTGAGCCCGAGAGACTGGAGAGATTGATGACTGAGTGAGGCCGAGGGCCTGATTGTGAGGATATTGATACTATGGCATGTGAGTTGTCTGTGCAACAAGTGAGTTGTCCGTGCGGATCCAAATATTGATGCTATAGCACGTGAGTTGTCTGTGCAATTTATAGTGCTTGGGTTGAAGGAGCCCCTCCGGAGTCTGCACACACCCTCAGTGAGCGTTGTTAATTTATATTGAGGGATGGATCTTCCCTGGACATGGATCTTGTCCGAAGAATTTATACCTGGGGATGGATCTTCCCCACTGGCTGGATTGGCCCTACTCAGTATTGAGTGACTGATGGTCAGGTGAAGTATATATTCCGAGATGGATCTTCCCTGGTATAGATTGATCATATACAGTACTGAGTGATTGAGCATGATGAGTGAAAAGTGTGAGACAGTGAGATTGAGTATTCTGAGAGTGTGAGTACACAAGTTCATCTCTGAGATACATTGCATTGACATGCACACATATAGAGATGTATTTTCCTTATGTTGTACGCCATCACGTCATTCATGACTTCTCACTCATATTGACATATGGGCATAGTGATGCATTTTACACTGTCTATGTGGAAAGAAAATGAAACATCTTATTTATTATTGAAAGGATTTTTTGGAAAAATTACTGTTTTCAAACTTACTCATATATTTGGCAGATTCGGTAACGACTTTGGTTTTTACTAATATACTTGAAAGGCAGAACTATTTTTAGAAATCATGATTAATCTGAGCATTTTATCTCTGAGTTGCTTCTTTTATTACTTGCTTTACGTTGTTATGGACTATTGTTGGCTATTGGTCTTGGACCCGATCTTTGTTCTACCTCGTCACTATTTATAACCTAAGGTTAGGTTTGTTACTTATTGAGTACATGGGGTCAATTGTACTCATACTACACTTCTGTACCTTGAGTGCAAATATTAGTTGCTGATGTTGCTGTGATCGATGGGGGTTGGAATTGAAGACATATTTGTGTTCCGGTTGTAGCTGCCTCTTGTTCATGGTAGCCTTAGATTTATAAAAATTTGCTTATGTACATTTTGAACAGATGATCTATTTATTTCATACCAGCTTTGTAAATTCTAATCGTAGAAACTCATGATTTGTACTACCAGTATTTGGGGAATGTATCAGTTTCAGATATTTTCTTTTAATTAATTGCCTTATTAATTTCATTGGAGTTGGTTATTGTTAATTGGCTTTAGCGGGTTGAGTTAGGTGACATCACGACTAGTTGGAAATTGGGTCGTGGCAGAAGGAGAATGAAGTTCTCTTTGTATTTGTAAAAAAAATTGAATATTCGTTGCTTTTGCGAGATATTAGTAGACTAGCGGACAAGATATTAGAAAGACCATGAATTAGAGCTTCAATCAATAAAAAAAAGTCTTGACCTTTAAATTTAATACATTTCAGTTTCTTTTTAAAAATTTTGAGTAATTACTAAGCTGACTTTTGAGAATTTATTATTGTATGAAGGACTTATTCAACAAATTTTATTTTAATTTTAAAAAATCTTTAGGGATTATGCCTCACTAATAAAACACGCCTCAAACGCCCGGGCGTACGCCTCTTGAGGCTTTCGCCCCACACGATCGCCTCAGGGCGTTTTTGGCGTGCCTCGCCCCAGGGCTCATCCGGAAAATGCCTTTTAAAACAGTACCTTCCACAATAGAAGGATAATTAATTTCGTGGGTCTTGGCTTTAATTCGTTGTTCAAAATGTTATCGCAGTGTGTTAGCAAAGACTTAACATTAAAATTGTAAAAAGATTACTACTTCTTTTAGTCCGGAAAAAAGGACAAAAAAGAGAGGACTATAGTTTGAATATGGCGAGAAGAATTTGCTTGGGATGCGAAGGGCTAGAAGCTCCTCTAGGTAATAACTCAACAATCAACTAAGTGTACCATTTAGTCTCTTTAGTGCATGAGTGTCATCGGATAATATTTAGATCATTTCTTAAAAATATGTACATAGAATACCTAATTTGACGGGGAGACCATGGATTCACGTGCCCTATATATTGCACTATAAATCTACCCTTGTAGTTAGATCACATAAAGATATCGATTTGAGGCTAAGCAAATGGGTTATATCGTGCGAAAGAGTTAGAGGTTGCAAAAGAAGGCTAGCTTGTAAAAATAGCACGAGCTAGCCAGTTTTCAGACTGGTCATTCAAAAATAGCCAGCATTTGTCAAATCATTGAAAAATAACCACTAATTTGCTGCAACAGAGACCGGTCCAGCATAATATACTGGAGTTTGGTGCACCTGTGTATGAACTTCCAGCATATTATGGTGGAACTCCAAAACGCGAAAAGTTCCAACATAATATACTAAAGATTCGAGCACATGTGTATGAACTTCCAGCATATTATACTGGACCGGTATACTTTTCTGGAACTCCATTATATTATGCTGGAGTTATAGTATACTTATGCTGGAACTCCATTATATTATGCTGGAGTTATAGTATACTTATGGTGGAAGTCCATTATATTATGCTGGAAGTCCATTATATTATGCTGGAGTTCCAGTATACTTGTGCTGGAACTCCAGTATAATATGCTGGTGTATTTTTCGGATTTTGAATAGTGTTTTAGTTCAAATTTATCTTTACATAAAAAATAGTTAAATTTCAATTATTTTTGAAAGTGTGACTATTTTTAAATGACCACCTATAAATTTGACTATTTTTAAATTTCTCCGGACTAGATTCGTAGTGTTTGAAAGTAACCAAAGAGCGCTCCCAGTTACTGGGGACAACCAAACAATTGATTATGTCATCTTTTAGCTTCTTTATTAGTCTGGAAACAGAAAAAAAATAAAAAGGACTAGAACCAAAGAGCACTTTCAAATATATTGGGAATAGCCCAAGAATTATTTTTTTTTCCAAACCCCCAACAATTGGTTTCTTCTTTCTGGGACTAAGTGGAAGGTGGTCCATCCTGTTGCCAAATTCTGCCTTAGGCTGAGATATTATTGGGCCAAAGGTTTGCCTTTGCAGTTATTGGAGAAGGATGTTATTCAACTAAAATCTTGGGCTTCATTCCTATATATGTATGACATGACAACTACATCCAATAATTCACAAAAAAAAGTCAACATTTTAGAATTTGGTATATGGTAGCCTAAAGTTATACTCTCTCTTCTAATGGTTCAACCATCGTCCTAAAAATAAGTATCATTAAAATTATTTTCCTTACAAATAACTTAGACTATTTTGTCTTCTTACTTAAACCTACCATTACCATCATGAGCCTCTCACCGTCTCTCTCTCTTCCTTCGCAAGTCCTCCTGCTGCGCGCTCCATGAATTACATTCAAGATTTCAAGACATTTCAATTCTTTGATTTCTCACAAATCTAAGCTCTCGAACACCAAGAACGAAGATACTCCTCAAAATTTGGAATTGATCTTGTAAAGTTAAGGAACCCATTTATCATTACCAAAAAGTTATTTGTTGAAGAATCTATATTTATCTATGAGCCCCTTTGGCTTAACTAATTTAGAGTTTCTTATTAGCATTAGGTGGTGAAAAACACTTTTAAGTGATGAAGTTGGTTTAAAAAATAAGCAGTTACGTATTTGGATAAAAATACTGAAATTAATAATAGGAAAAAAGGTTAAAATTGTCCCTATACTATTGAAAATTAGTCACGTTTATGTGCGTTTCTACTTTCGGTCCAAATATATGCCTGCCGTTAAGAAAGTAGACAAAATCGTCCCTAATCCTAACGGTTGTCCATGACTCAGCACCTAAAATGACACGGTGGAGAAGGATGTTATTCAACTAGAATCTTGGGCATATATTCTTGTTTGTTTTCGTCTAACTTGATCCGCTATGAAATTTGAATTTATTGGGTTCCTACACTTACTCTCACCTGCATTGAGCCTCAACGTTGTTGAACTTCTTGGACAGTGGCATATTATTTCTACATTTTCTATGTGGGCATCCGTAATAAAGTGGACTTGATTATCATATCAAAGAAAAATAGAGAAGGAAAATTAAGAGTCATTGAAGGTGTCAAAGAGGAACTAAAGTTGTACTTCATTCTACATCATTTTTTTGATAAACAAAATACAAAAACAAAAAAAAAAACATTCCACATCATTTAAATGCAAGGTTTCGCCCTTTTTTTCTCGCATGATATTCGGTATTCATATTGAAATTTGACTATTCGGATTCGCGTCATGTAAGGCCCATAAAAAACACTTTATATCATGATTTTTTTATTCTCATGACTTAAATCCAAAACCTCTAAATAAGAATGGGATGATAATATTCATTCCACCACAATCCTTGATCGTCAAGGTTCTTCACTCCTTCACCTGCCCTTTCCTCATCATTCGCGGGGCCATCCAACTCCAATAGAAACTTCTAGAGAAGTGCTATAGAAAAATATTCTGAAAAATTTTATTTTTCGATTCTAGTAAAGTGTTTAGTAACTTTTCCAGGTTAGTAACATCAAGAGAGAATGCTTTTTTTTTCCTCCAAAAATTTCCTACCTTTCGCAACTGCAGTAACTTTCGAGGAGGAAAAAGAATAACGTATCTTTCTTTCATAAAACTATTACCGGGTCTAACAAATTCTCAAAATGTGTACCTTTCAGAAATAATGGAAATCGATCACCTTTTCTGTTTCCCATCATTTTCTTTTTCTATCACTAGATTCTAATACGGTCTTGGTGGCAATTATATAATATCAAAATAATGTCAATCAAAATGTCATGTCACATAAATGATAGATCTCCTTCTTTCTCAACTATATTTGGTTTCTCGGTAAAGAAAATAATCAAGGCAAGATAAAATTGCCATAGCCTCATAGTTAGTAATGATAAAAATGAGTAGAACTTAAATTTTTGTAAGAAGGTCATATTGTGCTAGGTGATTTGGAGCATTTCAAGAGTCACTGTGACATTAGGTACCGTAGGCGCATCAATGTTGAGGAAGTTGTGGGTGCTCTGCGTAAGATGAGTAGAGATAGAGTGACCGCGTAAGACGAAATTCTAGTAGAATTTTCGAGGTGTATGGGAAGAGCAGGCTTGGAGTGGCTGACTGAGCTGTTTAATGTTATTTTTAGGACGAACAAGATACCAGATGAATGGAGGTGGAGTACGGTGGTTCCGCTGTATAAGAGCAAAGGTAATACCCAGAGCAACTATAGGGGTATCAAATTACTGAGTCATACCATAAAAGTTTGGGAGAGAGTGGTAAAAGTGAGGGTAAGTGGGACGGTGTCTATATCCGACAACTAGTTGGGGTACATGCCAAGTCGTTCTACTATGGAAGTTATCCACCTTATTAGGAGGTTAGTGGAGCAGTACAGAGATAAGAAGAAGGATTTGCACATGGTGTTTATTGACCTAGAGAAAGTGTATGACAAGGTTCCCAGAGAGGTTCTCTAGAGATGCTTGGAGGCAAAAGGTGTGTCGGTTGCTACAGTAGGGCGATGAAGGACATGTATGATGGATCTAAGACTCAGGTTAGGACAGTAGGAGGCGACTCAGAGCATTTTGCGAATCTTTTGAGGTTACACCAAGGATCTGCGCGCTCAACCTGTTCTTATTTGTCATGGTGATAGACACTAACACACCATATTCAAAGGGGAGGTGCCATGGTGTATGTTATTCGCTGATGACGTAGTTCTGATTGATGAGATGTGGTGATGTTAACGAGAGGCTGGAGGTTTGGAGATGGACCCTTGAGTCTAAGGGTTTCAAGTTGAACAGGACCAAGACGGAATACCTGGAGTGCAAGTTCACGCCGAGCCGAAGGAAGCGAGCATGGGCGTGAGACTTGAATCACAGGTCATCCCCAGTAGAGGCAGTTTCAAGTACCTTTGGTCGATTATCCAGGGGGATGGGGAGATCAACGAGGATGTCACACACCGTATTAGGGTCGGGTGGATGAAGTGGAGGTTAGTATCTGGAGTCTGTGTGACAAGAAAGTATCACCAATACTCAAAGGTAAGTTTTATAAAGTGGTGGTTAGACAAGCCATGGTTTATGGGGCTGAGTGTTGGCCAGCTACGACCTCACATATCCAAAAAATAAAAGTAGCAGAAATGAGGATGTTGGGGTTTATGTGCGAGCACATGATAATGGATAAAATTAGGAATAATGATATTCAGGAGAAGAGTGAGCATGACTCCCATTGATGACAAGATGCGTAAAGCGAGGCTCAGATGGTTCAAGCATATACATAGGAGAAGCCCAGATGCACCGGTGAGGAGGTGTGAGCGGATGACTTCAAAAGGCACGAGAAGAGGTAGGGGCGGCCTAAGAAATATTAGGGAGATGTGATCAGGCATGACATGGCGTGACTTTCCAAGGACATGACCCTTGATAGGAAGTTGTGGAGGTTGAGTATTAGGGTTGTGGGGTAGGGTCGTAACTATGTGAGGCTAGTCTGATAGGATTTTTGTCTTAGACTGCTAGTGGTTAATAATGTGTTCTCACTTCTCTTTCGTTTTATAGTGTGGAGTCTATTTACTGGTTATTGCTATTGCTTTTTATCTATTTTCAGGTAATTTTTATGATATTGTTAATATTTCTTTGGTTTCTGTTGATGGTACTGATATATTGTCTCCTTTCGTCTTCTTGAGCCAAGGGTCTTTCAGAAACAGCCTCATTACTCCCTCGGGGTAAGGGTAAAGTCTGCATACACACTACCCTTCATAGACCTCACAAGTAAAATTTTACTGGGTCGTTATTGTTGTAGTAGTTTTGTAAGAAGATCATCTGCATCATAAATTGGTGCAAGATCTTGAATACAAAAACAGAGATATTATTAAGAATGAGTTACATACTTAAATACATCATTAAAGCTACTACTTTGGAGATTTACTTCAAAAAGACTTGGGCATGGTAAGAAATACTCGAATAAAATATAAACACTAAAGTATTAAGAGAGAAAAAAAAACTTTTAGGAGAGAAAAGGGAGGTGTGGAGAGGCGGGTAATTTAGGCCTTTATGAAAAGTACAACCGTTTAAGTCTATGGGATGATCATTGCTTTGGAACTTAGACCGGTAAAAATAGTAAATAGTACGGGCTAGCAAGTTTTTAGACTGGTCATTCAAAAATAGTAAGTGTTTGGCAAGTCATTGAAAAATAGTTACTATTTTACTGTAATAGAGACCGGTCCAACATAATATACTGGAGTTCAGTACACCTGTGTATGAATTTCCAGCATATTATGCTGGAACTCCAACACGCGAAAAGTTCCAGCATAATATACTGGAGATTCGAGCACTTGTGTATGAACTTCCAGCGTATTATACTGGACCGGTATACTTTGCTGGAACTCCAGTATATTATGCTGAAGTAATATAGTGGAGTTCTAGTATACTTATGCTAGAACTCCATTATATTATGTTGGAGTTCCAGTATACTTATGCTGGAACTCCAGTATAATATACTAGAGTATATTCCGGATTTTGAACAGTGTCTTCGTTCAGATTTATCTTTATATGAAAAGTGGCTAAATTTTGATTACTTTTGAAAGTATGATTATTTTTGAATAATCACTTGTAAATCTGACTATTGTTTAGTTTCTCCCGTAAAAAAGCGTACTCACACTTGATGTTTACATCAAATTACTTTCATAACGCTCAAATTACATCAATGGCCAGTGTTAACGCTTTAAGGCAAGGCAAATTAGCAGGCCTTCACTTGACAATTTTTCAAGAGAATTTCAATAACGATGGAGTATAGGAGGATATAATAGAAAGATCAGAAACTACCCAAGAAGAAATAACTTTCCAATGGGTACTTTCAAATGGACTTCACGAGAATATAGTGCAAGAAAATTAGAAGAGCAAAGATTCGGTGGGTGAGACATCATTCTCACTCGGATCTTTATTTAGGTGAATCAAAGCAAATGAGATTTCGAAAATGCCAAATTTTATACATCAATATATTATTTACCGTTGAAATAACGTCCACAAGCTCCTCCTAATAAAACCAAACAAATGAATAATTAAATGTAAAGAAGAACATGATAATGAACGTTATAAAACACTCCCACGTATCACTAGAGAGTTACACAAAAGTGACAAAATGCACACTCCATCATTTAAGTCTATATATATATATATATATATCCCAACTCTTGATCCTTTATGACTTTATGATAATCCGCTGGTGAAAAATCGGGGTGTTCATTTCTTTTTTCTCTTTCTCACCTTTGATGCAATTACTGGACTCGGACTAATCTGAATTCACATTATATAAGGCTTATTAAAAGAGAAGCTCGAGCTGAAACATTCGATTATTTAAGGTTAAGAAATATGTATCTCACCGCAACCCAACCTTTGGTGATGAGTGCTCATTCATTATTATGATTTTATAAAAAAAAAATCGTCTATACAAGATTATTAAAAGGTAATAAATATAAATAGGAAGGAAATTTGGTTAATTAATTAATATGAAGATGGACAAAAAGAAAAAGGGGAAGTTTCAACGACCGAAAACCGCCATCAACGGCAGGTTATTGGGGATTATTATATGAAGAAAAGACACAGAAAAGTGACATATAGAAAGATTTGCAAAGGCCCCATTTCTGCCGACGAGTTTTGCCTTTCAGTTTAAATTAAAGTCAAACTGTTGCTCAGGGCCGGCTCATGCACTACTGTTTTGACTATACCAAGCCATGCAATATTGTTATTGTTAATTAATTCAAGCACGTTGAGTAGAGGCTGATGATTGAATCGTCATAGAAGATTCATACATAGTTCTCAACGTAGTCTTTTTTAAAGAAGATAAAGAAATTACACTTCTTTACTTCGTTAATTACGCAAAAAAACATAGTTTTTTCCCCCTGGAATTAATATAGACTTATAGTACTCTCTTACCAAATGACTTTAATTTACTGGCCAAAGTCTAATAGTATACTAAATCTACCAACATAGGGGTTGTAGTTTTTACACTACGTACTTAATGTATACGAAACTAGCTAGCTTAGTATATACAGTTTAATTTAGATGATTGAAGAAGTATCAGTTTCGTACACAAACAGAGAAAATTTAATTAAGGTGGTAATTAAGAGTACTCCCATTGTTCTTTCTCAAATGCTTTACTTAATTACTCCTATTAAATACGAGCACTACTAATAATATATTACTACTGTAGAAACCATATCCCAATATTTAATTAAGAAGACAAATTAATTACCGTTACCAGAAAGTATATATCTTCTTCGAGTTTCATTTTTTTTTTTCACTTTCTTGATCCAATCACTCATATATATTTATCCTCGAGGTAGAATTGATGAGGGCTCCGACTGTATATATGGTAGCGACATGCATATTTGGCATTTAGCCTAAAGCAAAGACAAGCTCAGAAGACCTTGACATCATTAGGGCCGAACGAAGCATGAGGACATTTATAATTAGGGATTTAATTTATATATATACTAATAGTATAAAATAAATTATGTTACCAATAAATATTTAAATGTGTTATAGTAGATTATCTGCCTAATTTTCAAGCTAGCTACTAATCACACTTGTTAGTTAATTATATATACTATTACGTGTAGTTATTATTTAAGTAGTCTGATGGCAGCCGTCGACATACCATTCTCTTTTTTTTTTCCCTATATATACTAGATCCCTCTGTCCGTTTTGCATTACCAAATACTTTTCCCTAGTAATATTGTTACAAATTAAAGAAGCAGTGACAATCTAGTGCTGCTTCATTATTATACTATTTGTGAAGCAAGCTAAAGTACTTATAAGGCAACAACATGGGCTTATTTGCCGTCTCACATTTGGTCATTCTTTCACATATTCTAATTGCTTTAGTTTGTTTCACCAGCCCCTGCTTCAGCTTCAAAGCTAAACATTTCAATTTGACCACTTCTGCCACTCACTGGTCATCTGCTGGAGCTACTTGGTATGGCAGCCCCGATGGTGCTGGTAGCGACGGTAACTTACATCTCCCTTGTCTCCATTAGTAGCGGTGGCCAGGATTTTTATCGAGGGTTATTAAAACATATAAAAATAAACATGCAAAAAAAAAAAATTAAAGGGATGAGTCAACATAAAGTATTTTTTTACTTTTTCCCACGAAGGGGTGCTATAAGGTGTCGTGATAGTGTAAGAATTTGTATAGACTGTTTGCATATGGAAGTTAAACTCGTGTGCTATAACTGAACGGCATATGTTTATGAGCGCAGGAGGATCTTGTGGATATGGAAATGCAGTATCTCAAGCACCTTTCTCTTCCTTGGTTACTGGGATTGGTCCATCTCTCTATAAATCTGGAAAAGAATGTGGAGCTTGCTACCAGGTTATTTTTTTCACCCTAAAACCTAATAAACACAGTTTTTGTCAAGTTTCTCGAGTAACAAATATTGAAGATTATATTAATATTTTATGGACTAGGTGAAATGTACAAAGAAAGTGCATCCATCGTGCTCGGGAAAAGGAGTAAGGGTGGTGATAACAGACTTTTGCCCAGGAGGTCCCTGCCTCTCCCAATCAGCACACTTTGACTTGAGTGGTACTGCATTTGGTTCCATGGCCATTCCTGGACATGAACACAAACTCCGAGATGCTGGCGTCTTGCAAATCCGTTATGCTAGGCAAATTCAACTACCCCCTCTTAATAATTAAAAAAAAACAAACTGAATTTAATTTTATTTGGATATTTAAGTAGTTTAAAAAGATTTCACATGCACTATATATATAGGTGCCATTAGACTTTATTCATGCATTGTGGTGTAGGATATTACTTGCTCTTCATCAATTTCCGCAAGAGCAAGTAATCTAACTAAATTCCTTTTTAAAGTTGCTTTCATTTACACTATAACCATTAATTAGTTGCTTTCAATTAAAACTAAATTCCTTTTGTAAGTGTAATGTCTATACGCTTAATGTAAAAGGTAGATTTTTTAATATTATCAAGTTATTTAAAAAGTCAACTATGTGTAAACTGGTAATAATAAGCAGCGAGTTGGAATAATAAGATGGTAAGAACACTTTGAAGCTCAGCTAGATATAGATTAGTCTTCTAAAACTGATTTTTTATTATAATATAACTTAAATAATTAATTCAATTATATTACTCAGCCATATTTATTTAGACTAATATGAGTTGAATTTCAGGGTTGCATGTGATTATTCAAGGAAAAACATAGTGTTCCACGTTGACCAAGGATCAAACCCAGAGTACTTTGCAGTGGTAATAGAGTTTGAAGAAGGAGATGGTGATCTTGCAAAAGTTGAACTGAAAGAAACAAAAAGTAGCAGTACTACTAAATGGAGGAAAATGCAGCAGTCATGGGGTGCTGTTTGGAAGCTGGATGCTGGCTCTGAGTTACACCCTCCCTTTTCCATTCGATTGACTTCACAATATTCTGATCAGATTTTGGTGGCCAAGAATGTCATTCCAACTGGCTGGCAGCCCGGTGCTACATACCGCTCTCTCGTCAATTATCTTTAAGAGTTTAAGTTCTATTCACTGACCGTATAATTTTTTTTATATTGTCAGTGTATATAACTTAACTTATATTTAATTAGTTGATTAAGTTTCCTGCGTATTTGGGTTGAAAGATAGTAAAATATGTATCCACACCCTCCCTATTATTCACCATCGGCCGGACCAAATGGTCTCGTGCTAAGATTATATATAGTGTGTTTGTATGAATTGGTGTGTGATTTAATGGTTCGGTACTTCGGTTTCAGTTGGTCGAGTAGAAAAGTACGGTAAAAACCGCTGTTTACACAAAACCATACTAATTTCATATGGTTAAGTGATAAATGCTGAGAATATGTATGAATTAAGGTGCAAGTACAGGTGGCCCAATATTCAAGTTATTAGCAACGATTCTATAAGTCATAACTACCTGAAGCAAACAAACTTGGTAATTTGTAGAGATTATAATTATCAAGGCTTAATTATATGTATCCAATGATGAACAACTTTTATCCAATATCCTTAACATTATAATTATCAAGGCTTAATGTTTAACCAAAGAATTAGACCCTTTGACTAAAGCTTATTTTTAAGATGAATACGAGTTACTGATAATTAAGGTAATGGAGAAAAATGAATAATAGATAATATTGTAGAAATATAGAAAATCGAAGTTAATTGTATTCGAGAATCAGATGTCTTTACAAGCTATATTCCCTCCCTTATATAGGAGATTCTTATACGTATGATTCTTGCTATGGTTACTCATTAATGACTGATTATGAGGCATTACAAAGGATAACGGTAATTGGGGTTCGGTTACATAACGTTCGAGTAATCAATTGTGGGTCCTTGAATCTGCCCGTAGCTTTGTCTAGATTCATTCTGACCGTGCCTCTCTCCCGTTTTGATCAAGTTGAGTTTTCTATAGCTGATAAGTTCGTGGGTTTACTAAACCGTGCCTCTTTGTACCGTACCTCTTCAAAGAATCACATCCAGCTGTCGCGTTTTTCTGTGTCCACGTGACTGGCTGAGTTGTCAAAAGCTGGCTTATGTGTGTAACTCTTTTTTACCAATACAGATAGTCCCCCTACTTACCATATATTTAACGATTAATATTTGGTAAGTGAATATTCATTTATGGCGGGAATATTTTGACGTCCCTTTTCCTTGAATCATTGTATCCTTCTCTGCACCATATGCGTCGTTTGTCACTTCCATTTAATGCTCATACCACGTGTCCTTTTCGGACTGGTTCTGCATTCACCCGACACCTTTTAGGACTTTTTGCAGTTGTGCCAGTCCCGAAGTGACATCTTCAATTATGACTTTTCATCATTATTTTCCTTTTTCTTCATGTTTGACGGTTGTCTTCAAGTATAAATACATGTTTTCTTTTCTTTGCTTCCACGAAACACTTTTCTAACTTTGTCTTTTGTAAAGAACTTTCTTCTTTGCCTTTGTAAACATGTCTTCTTCAAACCAACCTCAAAGAGTAATAGATATTGAAAGTTTAACGCCATCTTCTGTTCCGACTAGGAGTCGGAGGGTGGCAGACTTAGAAGTCTAGGATCCACTCCTTCGAGGGGCTCCTCTTCTTCTCAGATAGTTCCTCCTCCTTCCACCAGATCTCCAGTTTCCCCGAGGTTTAGGGTTTCTCGGTCTTTGTCTAGAGGTAGAGGTGAACGCCTTCGTGAACCTGAAGTCGATAAAATTGTCCCTGCTGAGTTTGTTTGTGCTAGGGATAGTCAAGTTCTTGTAGATCAATATTCTTCTCTTGATAGTGTCGAAAGATATCCAACCCTTATAACCGAGGGTCATATTTCCCTTGTTCGTAGCGAGTGCTTTTGGAGGTCTGACTTTCCTATCTATATTCCGAATAGTAATCAAAGAATAACGTCTTACAAGACGGGATATTCTTTTGTTTATACGTATCCTTTCACTTTAGGGTTTAGACCCCCATTGACCCAGTTATAATTGAATTTTGCCGTTTTTTCAATATCTGCTTAGGACAAGTTGACCCGCTTGTGTGGCGAGTTGTCGCATGTCTTAGGAGTTTGGCTTCTTTAGCCTCGGTTTCTTTTACCTTCAACCATCTTATTCACCTCTACTCTCCTACCTTATTTCGTGAAGGGGTTTTTACTCTGACTGCTAGAAGCAAAAGAGTGCTGGTAACCCCTGGAGATGATAAGGATAGGGGTTGGTACCTCCGATATGTTGCTGTACCCACTGTTGGCTTGGTGGGTGAAGAAAATCTTCCCTTCCCTGAGAAGTGGAATCACGTACGTGAGTATGCTTTAGCTCACATTTACTTTTTATTGTTTTAACTTGAGATATTGTATTAACACCATGTCTGTTTTTTTCTTCTCTCAGCAATCATGAATACTATTGAGAATGTCTCATGTATTCGTGATTGGGTAGACAAATTGTTGTTTGTTGCTCCTTCAGAAGAAAGATCTTGGAAGTACCTCGCTGGGAGGTATGGTTGGCAAGTAAAGACCCACGGTAAGTGAAGCTCTTGTTCTTGTTTCTTTCCTTACTCGAGTCTTTTTTTTTGTGTTTAACTTTTTTTCCTTTTTAATAGGGTTCTCTGCTCGTGGGGTGTCTGCTTCATCTATCCCGAAGATGTCCTTTGCTCAGGCCCAGGAAATTATTGTTAGTTCATCTTCGTCGAAGAGGAATATTAGTAAGTCTCGTTCCGCAGAAGAAGAAGAGGATGCTTTAGTGCACAGGCCACGGAGAAGACGAATGGTTTTAGATGATGAGCTTACAGCCTTAACCTTGCCTCCCGTGTCTGTAATTGAGCCCCCTGTCCTTGATGATGTTTCACATTCCCCTATTCATGAGGGTGTTGATCTTGCTCCCGACGACGTCCCTTTGGCTGCTGTCTTTCGTGCTTCTTTGAGAGAAGCTGTTTCGTCTATTCTTTTGGCTATTTCAACTTTTGCTATTGCTTTGCCTATAACTTCTTCAACTCTTCAACTCTTTGTGCCTGCTGCTTTGCCCGTGGCTTCTCCATCTCCTCAACCTTCTGTGCCTGTTGATGTTCCATCTCTGCCTACTTCCATGCCTTCCGTTAGGGAAGTAGGGTCTTCCAGCAGAGAGATGCGGCAGGTGGTAATAGAGGTTCCAGCTGAGGGAAATCTTTTCAATAAATCGAGTGAGACCGAAGTGTGGCTCAAGCCTTTGATAGGTCCCTCTGAGAAAGCAAATCTAGCCAGCCACGGTGCTCTTACATGGGCCAATGAGGTCGTGCATACTTCTTTGAAAGTATGATGCAAGTTATCCTCTTTCACTCTCGTATATGAGATTTACCATATCTGACTAGTTTAGTTCTTGTAGATTAACCTTATAGGCATGGAGCTTATGAAGAGGATTTCAAACACGGACCAAGAGACAAAAGAGTTGCAGGCCGATGTTGATAATTGGAGAGAACAATATGATAGACTAAGGATTGACATGGATGCTTTAGAAGAGGAAAGGAGTACCTTGAAGCGGCAGATGAGACTCATGGCAGCAGAACTAGCTGTGGATAGGGCATCTTGCAGTCAAGCTGATAAAGATAAGAGTGTTCTGGAGTCTTCGTTCGAGGAGCAGATGTCCCGTGCCTCAGAGGAGATCAGAGACTTGAAGAACTTGTTGGGGCAGAA